>JAXGFW010000368.1:0-19624 GCA_034376525.1 Nicotiana benthamiana | reverse complement strand
TTCATCAGCAAGCAAACCACAGCCCAACAAAAGAGTCTGCTTATGGTGGTTTAGTCCAAAGAATGCTAGAAGTGGGATGTCATATTTTTTTGACACGCATGTTGTGTCAACCACAACCACATCACCAAAATAAGCATATGCCGCTCTGGATCTGGGATCAATCCAAAACACATTCTTTAGATACCCTTCATCATTCAAATCCATAATGTAGAAAAAATTGGGCTTCGTAAGCTGCACCCGACAAAAGAAGTTGTATATGACTTGGGTATCACCTTCTTTGAGTTTTAAATGTGTGGATCCATCAACCTGCCCGCTGAATGCTCTTTCATCTGAGCTTCCATACCCTAGAGTCTCAACAGCAGGAGTTCTATACAACTTAATTGTTTGCACTTCCACATCAACTGCTGGCTCTAACTTCCTTTTAACCCCTGCATCCATCTTTTTGTGTGACTTGGAGTTTTGCACCCTTTCAGGATCAAAGAGATGGTTATGTTCAAGCTTAACTTCATCCACCCTCCATCTACTGGACTCCACCAATCTCAACCTTATCATTGCTAAGCAACCTGTCCTTGTTTCTTTTCTTCGGCTATTTGCTTCTTTCATTGTCTTGAAACCCTCACAATTGCAACAGAGAACAGCACCACGCTTCTCTTTGCTGTTACGTTTTGTCCATGAAGACTTCACCCTGATGGCAAAACCAAGCTCCTTAGCATAGCAGTTGTAATAATTATAAGCATCTTCATAAGATTCAAATTCCATGCCGACAACCGGTGGAGGGTAAAACTTCCCCAGGGATGAACCAGTGTGATCATCAATAATTGTTGTATCGCCACCTCCAAGGCCATTGCTGTGAAACTCAAGCAACTGGTGACTATTGTCCCTTGGGTCACTGCTTTCAAAATCAAGCCCACGCTCACAGCTTTTCTCAGTTCCATGGCTTTCAAATTCAAGAATTTGCCCAGTAGTAGCTTCAAGCTCATCGGCCTCCACATTTAGAACTTGGTCACCATTGCACGTAATATCAAAGGCTTCCTCACTGTCAACCTCATTATCACTTCCCTCATCCTCAGGAAGCTGTTCACTGGTTCCCAAAGCTTCCTCCATCTGAAGCCTTCCAGTAGAGCAAGATGAATGGGAAAAGGTCAGTAGCGATTAGATACATGTATCAAGAACTTTAGCCAACTTTTCACGTGGAACAGATCTCTTCCTTCATTAATGACTTGAAAGATTGAACTTTTGCATTTCAATAAGCCAACATTCTTTGTTCATAACATCTCAGATGTCATAGGAGAAGCTAAGATCTTACACTTCTCATAGGATCCTTCATTCCAGTGAAGCATAATATAGTTAGGAAGGTGACTGCTGTGTCTCTTGCTTCCCTAAACCACCATCTTACAACTCATAATAAGCGTCCTTTGTTCTATCCCTAAGCAGCAGGAATCACCTGCCAGGAAAATGATAAAAAGGTAAAACAACTCTCGTGATCATATCACTTCAAGAAATCCAGCTCACAAAATGAAGGTGCCGATCCAACTCAAGATACATGTAGAAAGAAATTGGTCAAGAGTAAAAAAGTAATAAGAAGAAGATAAAATGTCCAAGTGTCAAGTAAATTTCACCATTTAGTTTAAGCAAGCAAGAATTCATGTTAAGCACCCTTCTATTTTTATACCTCAATATTACTTATTGAAAGAAGAAGTAAATTTCAAGAGAGGTTGCTCTGATCATAAGCAACCTCCACTTCCAACCAAGAGGTTGTGAGTTCGAGTCTCCCCAAGAGCAAGGTGGGAAGTTCTTAGAGGGAAGGATGTCGAGGGTCTATTTGGAAATAACCTCTCTACCCTAGGGTAGAGGTAAGGTCTGCGTACACACTACCCTCCTCAGACCCCACTAAGTGGGATTATACTGGATTGTTGTTGTTATTGTAGTTTAAGCAAGCAAGAATCCATGTTAAGCACCCTACTGTACCTCACTATTTTTAATTGAACATAAAAATATGAAAAATTGGCAAATTCCAAATTGTTTATGATATTAGATAGTAAATACAACTAAATTTATGAGCACCAAACCAACAAAAAAAGTTTTTTATATAACAATCAACAAAATGCAGATATTATTTTAGAAGTAAATGGTAAACCTTGAAACCCAGGATTTTATTCAACAAATAACTATTCACTGTGGCTTGATAGGTACTGTATAAGCAGCAGAGATCAATTTACTGGCTCTTTTAGTTTTAAATGCTGTTAACTTTATCACTGAACACAAATTAGACCTTTAGGGCACATTCATTTGTGGAACCAGATGAAGCACCATTCACCCTCCTCCCTAAATGCTTCAGCATCACAATCAGTAATGCTAAACTAAGCAAAAATCCTTTCTTTTTTCATTTAATGGTCGATACTTTACCCAGAAGATTCAACGAGTATTATTTAATTTTAAGAAAATGCTTCTTTTTTTTTTGAACATTAATAGGTTTCAACTAGGAAATACAGTCAACCACAATCGTAGAGACTACCAAATTCTCTTATTCCATAATGAAAATAGCCAGGAAAGAAAAATAAATTAAAACTTTATAGGTAGAATTGAAGGGGACCGGGGGGGGGGGGGGATATAATGAACTGATTGATATCGGCGTACAGAGAATTGGGATGAGAAATTGGAGAATGGAGACTGTGGAACGGGAAATTCCACTAGTTTGGACTCACCTTTGCCCTCAACAAAGAACTTCACGGAAAAAGAATAATAACGCCGGCGGAGAACCCAATTGGCAGCGGCAGCTGCGGCGAGGAACTGATATAGGCTTCGACACCAAACGCCTGCAATGATTAAAGCCAGAGTTATTTTATACTTGTGTTCTAATTTAATTCCAAAAAGAATGAGACATTTATATATGGAATATAATTTAATTATAAATTCTTTTATTTTACCTATTTAATTTTTTTATAATCATACAAATATCATGGTCTCATAAAGCTGCTTGTAAGACCACAAACTTCAAAAAGAAACTTTTTTTTAACTTAGTGTCGAGTAAAATTAAATATGTAAATTGAGATGGAAGGAATATCTTTTTGGGCGAAATTTAAAATATAATTAATCCAAATAATCATTCACCTAATTTATTAAATAAAAATAACTAGGTATATATATATATATATATATATATATATATATATATATATATATATATATATATATATATATATATATATATATATATATATATATATATATATATATATATATATATATATATATATATATATATATATATATATATATATCTGGAGGGGAGTGGCTCTCTAGGCTATTCAACGTGATCTTCAAGACTAAAAGGATGCCGGATGAGTGGCGGTGCAGTACAGTGGTGCCCTTGTACAAGAACAAAGGGGACATCCAGTGCTGCAACAACTATAGGGGTATTAAACTAATGAGCCACACGATGAAGGTTTGGGAGAAGGTGATTGAGGCGCGAATGAGGGAGGCGACGAATATATCTGGGAACCAGTTTTATACTTGTGTTCTAATTTAATTCCAAAAAGAATGAGACATTTATATATGGAATATAATTTAATTATAAATTCTTTTATTTTACCTATTTAATTTTTTTATAATCATACAAATATCATGGTCTCATAAAGCTGCTTGTAAGACCACAAACTTCAAAAAGAAACTTTTTTTTAACTTAGTGTCGAGTAAAATTAAATATGTAAATTGAGATGGAAGGAATATCTTTTTGGGCGAAATTTAAAATATAATTAATCCAAATAATCATTCACCTAATTTATTAAATAAAAATAACTAGGTATATATATATATATATGTATATATATATATATATATATACCTAGTTATTTTTATTTAATAAATTAGGTGAATGATTATTTAATAACTAGGTATATATATATATATCTGGAGGGGAGTGGCTCTCTAGGCTATTCAACGTGATCTTCAAGACTAAAAGGATGCCGGATGAGTGGCGGTGCAGTACAGTGGTGCCCTTGTACAAAAACAAAGGGGACATCCAGTGCTGCAACAACTATAGGGGTATTAAACTAATGAGCCACACGATGAAGGTTTGGGAGAGGGTGATTGAGGCGCGAATGAGGGAGGCGACGAATATATCTGGGAACCAGTTCGGTTTCATGCCGGGCCGCTCCACCACTGAGGCTATTCACCTAGTCAGGTGGCTGGCGGAACAATTCAGGGATAAGAAGAAGGACCTGCATATGGTGCTTATCGACTTGGAGAAGGCGTATGACAAGGTCCCGAGGGAGGTGCTTGGAGGCGAAGAGTGTGCCAGAAGCCTATATCAGAGTTATCAAGGACATGTACGATGGAGCTAAGACTAGGGTGAGGACGGTGGGTGGCGATTCAGACCATTTTCCTGTGGTAATGGGGCTCCATCAAGGATCGGCGCTGAGCCCCCTGTTGTTCGCCTTAGTGATAGATGCTCTAACCCGTCATATCCAAGGGGATGTGCCTTGGTGTATGCTCTTTGCTGATGATATAATATTGATAGACGAGACGAGCGCCGGTGTTAGTGAAAGGTTAGAGGTATGGAGACAGACCCTCGAGTCTAAAGGTTTCAAAATAAGCAGATCTAAGACAGAATATCTGGAGTGCAAGTTCAGCGACGAGCCGAGTGGGGTGGGCAGGGATGTGATGCTTGGTTCTCAGGCCATCGCCAAGAGGGACAGGATCCGATATCTTGGGTCTGTGATTCAGGGGAACAGAGAGATTGACGGGGACGTCACCCATCGGATAGGAGCAGGGTGGTCGAAGTGGAGGCTTGCTTCTGGGGTCCTGTGTGACAAGAAAATCCCACACAAACTCAAGGGGAAATTCTACAGAGTCGTGGTTAGACGTGCGATGTTGTATGGGTCAGAGTGCTGGCCCGTGAAGAACTCCCATGTTCAGAGAATGAAGGTTGCTGAGATGAGGATGCTTAGGTGGATGTGTGGGCACACCAGGCTAGATAAGATTAAGAATGAAGTTATTCGACAGAAGGTAGAGGTGGCCCCGGTGGACGAGAAGATGCGGGAAGCGAGGCTGAGGTGGTTCGGGCATGTACGGAGGAGGGGTCCCGATGCCCCGGTGAGGAGCTGCGAGCCGCTGGAGATTGTTGGTGGTCGGCGGGGTAGAGGGAGGCCTAGGAAGCATTGGGGAGAGGTGATTAGGCAGGACATGACTAGAATGCAGGTTACCGAGGACTTGACCCTTGATAGGGGAGTCTGGAGGTCTAGAATCAGGGTTGCAGGCTAGGGGCTCTTAGAGTCCTTCGTTCGCCCCACCCGGGGTTGGGTGTGGGATAGTAGGGTTACCCGTAGATGACTAGTGTTTTAGCGTAGGTCCCCTCTTGGTTGGTAATATGGTAGTTGTCGCTTGTTATTGCTGCATGCGACGGTATTTATGTTTCTTATGTTTACATAATCATTTACGTTATTTTTGCAGGATTACTTATGCTTTGTTTTGTTATTGTGTTTTGTCTTGCCTTGGTTCCTAACTTTATCTTTGTTTTCCAATGCAGCTTTTCATTCTGTCCTATGCGCCGAGGGTCGCTTGGAAGCAGCCTCTTTACCCTTTTGGGTAGGGGTAAGGATGTCTACATATTACCTTCCCCAGACCCCACCTGGTGAGAGTATACTGGGTAGTTGTTGTTGTTGTTGTTGTTGTATATATCGGCTAGAAAAAGTAAACATCTGTTCGGCTATTTGTATAACAATGGCTTCGCACCTATCTATTTTACAACAGGGGCAAAGTTGTGATTTTGGTCATACTTAAGTTTGAGCAAAGTGGACAATATAAAATAAGTAGATTAAGGATACAACAAATAAAAGATAATTGAATAGCATTATAGCAATAACTAATTTCAAAAATGGATTTAAAAAACCTATAGAAAACAAGCCTTAAGTGAAGTATGTAAATTGCAACAAATCCGAGAGAAAGTTACTTGCCACATTGTTTTTATTTCACATAGTTGTCCCGCTTGTGAAAGACATGGCTAGAATGCGGGTTTCTGAGGACATGACTCTTGATAGGAAAGTCTGAAGATCTAGTATTAAGGTTGTAGGATAAGGGCCTCTAGAGTTTTTCGTACTCCTCACCCGGGGTTGGGTGAGGCTTGGCAGGGATATCCATGGATGACTTGTGTATTGGATTTTGTCCCCCTTATGGTAGTTATTTATGATAGCTACTGTCTGATATTATTGCATGCTACTTTATTTATGGTTCTTATGTTTAGATAATTATTTACGCTATTTCTGCTGAAGTTACTAATGCTATTTTATTTTTGTTTTTGTTTTTGCTTTGTTGTTCCTTTCCTTCACTGAGCCGAAGGTCGATTGGACACAGTCCCTCTGCCCTCTGGAGTAAAGGTAAGGCCCGTCTACATATTACCCCCAGACCCCACTTTGTGGGACTATACTGAATAGTTGTTATTGTTGTTGTATAGTTGTCCCGCTTGTATTTATACTCTGAGTAAATGGTTAACGTATGTACAAGCTTGAGACTAATCTTAGTTTTACGAAAATATTTCATATGGCATGTGATCATGTACGAATTTTTTTTATCTTTTTATTTTATGTGTATTGCCATGTACCTTTTGATGCACTAACTTGTCCAATAATCAATGGTGAGATTATTTTTATAAGCAACTTCTTATTTTCTTTGGACATATTTTTGAAGTACGACACACAGTAATCAAATGATTCTGTAAACAAAGATGTTTAACTTAGCCAAAACAATGCTCTTGTTGAGAAGATGATCAAAGAAATGTGATTTTATTGCACGGTATAAAGTCATGAACTAATTTTAGAGGAATCCTTTTTCTTCTTCTTACAATTAATGCGAAAATATTTGCCTAAAGTGAAAAAGTTAGTTATTTGAAGTAAAGAGAATAATTTGGTTAGATATATATTTTCCTTAAAATTTTGAAATTTTGTGAGTGATTAAAATACTCCTCAAAGCAATTGTTCAACTTTGAAATCTCGAGCGTAAGTAGAAATTGAAATAATTGACAAATTTTTAAAAGTAATTATATTAAAGTATGAATAGTACTTATTTCAATAATTTGCATGTCCAAAAGCCTATTTAACAGTTTCATTTAAGATTTATCCATTTATTTTCCACACTATAAAGAATATTCAGAATCAATAAAAAGCTAGTGGTGTTCGTTGGATTCAAACTCCCTCCACTCATCGCGATGACTCTCTCTCTTCTCTCTCCTTCTCCGTATGCTCTATGCTTTCTCGGTTCCACTTCTTCGTCATCGGCTGAATTCACTGGCCATTTCAGAAGGTTATGGACAAGCAGAAGAAGAACCGGACCGGCACTTCCGGTTCTCACGAGAGCTTCTTCAGAGAAAGATGATGATAAACCGGCATTCAACCCGTTCGGTTTTGTCACTGACAATCCGTCTAGCCGAAGCGCAATTCAGATGCCTGAGAGTCCTGCTGAGGACGGAAACGTCGGCCAAATGCTTTACGTAACTCAATTTCCTGTCTCATACTTAGCATTTTTTCCTGTATACTCGAAATTCAGTGATTTTAATGATACGGCAAAAATTGTTTTGTGACTTTGCTAATACAAAAAAATTAAAAGAATTTAATTATACAAAAAATAAATTTGTGACTTTACTGATACAATATGCTAAACTTTAATGATACAAAAAGTAGTCGTGAATTTGCTGATGCAATATGTAAAGTTTAGTGACGATGCATAAAATTAACCCTGCATTTGTGTAAGATTACTGGTTCCAGCCTGAAGTTCTTCGCAGAATCTAAAATCATTGAAGTAACTTAGTGATTATTTCGTGTAGAGAATTGAAGACAAAGGAAAGGAGTACGGATCATATGTCAAATCAGGAAAATTTAGGTGGTTTGTGAGAGAAACAGGTGAGATTTTTATTTGCATTCTGGTTTAAGGACTTCAAAATGTTCAAGTTTGCCCATTGCAGGATCTTCTGAAAGCAGACGCGGGACAGTTATATTTCTCCATGGAGCTCCAACACAATCATACAGCTATCGAGTTGTTATGTCTCAGGTTCTAATTCTGATATTAGATTTTACTACCTTCGGAGTTAGAAGTTTTGCTAACAGTTTAGGATAGTCAGGACTGATCAGAATCTAGGCTCTTTTTGTGGTGCCTATTTCTATTTACTTGACATATTTGTCTGTTGGGGAAGCTACGACAAAAAAGACAACGGAAGCGCAATACAATCTTTTTCCCCAAATAAAAACAATGAATGACAAAGGCACAATAACTTCCAAAATAATTTCCAGCAGCAACAATTCAGTAAAACAGTGGAAATAAAATAGACACAAGCAATTTACGTGGAAACCCCAAATTGGGGAGAAAACCACGGGACCGATCAACAACGATCCAAAACTTCCACTAATCAACAAGAACCAAGTGGGTACAACAAGTTCTCCTCTCTAGTAAACACTAGAGGCAAATACAATCATCAAACAACAACCAACAGCAACAATTTCACCAAAATAGAGAAAAACACCAAAATCGCAGGGCTGTAAAAAACGCAGCAAAAACCGACCTTCCGGGCCTCAAAATGAAAAACTGTTTCGTGTACTTGTAGAGGAGAGTCTCACGAACAACATACTAAAATTTGAGGACGAACGGACTCCGTTTGACCTCCGATCCGGAAGAAAAACCAGGCTGCTGCACTGCTGTCTTTTTTCTCTGTTTTTCACTGATTCTCTCTACTGTATTTCTGATTCTCTCTACTGTTTTTTACTGCTGGCAGACTTAGGTTGCAAAAAATATTAAGAGAATGGGCCAAGACCAACATAAAACATTTGGGCCAAAATGCAATACATTTGGACTTAAATTATAAAGAGTCCAAATTAAAATATAGGAGCCCAAAAAATAATTGGGCTCTTCCTCCATGTAGGAGGGAAAATTCCCAACAAATCTCCCCCTCACTCCTACATGGAGTGAGCAAACAAACCGGCCTTCTCTCGACAAAACACGAGCTTCTCCTTAGGCAAAGTCTTGGTCAGCATATCTGAACAATTATGACTTGTGTGAATCTTCACAAGTTCAAATGACTTGTCCTCCACAACTTCTCGAATCCAATGATATCTTTTCTTAATATGTTTGGTTCGAGAATGAAAAGCGGCATTCTTGGCAAGGTGGATGGCACTCTGAGAATCACAGTGTAGAAGATAATTTTCTTGTTTCAAACCAAGCTCCTCAAGAAAATCTCTCATCCATAATAACTCCTTACCTGCCTCAACAGCTGCTATATATTCAGCCTCAGTAGTGGACAAAGCAACACATTTTTGCAATCTTGATTGCCATGAAACTGCAGCTCCAGCAAATGTCATCAAGTATCCAGAGGTAGACTTTGCAGTATCAACATCTCCAGACATATCTGCATCTGTGTACCCAGACAACTCAGGTTGTCCAATACCAAAACATAGACAAACTTTGGAAGTATCTCTAAGATATCTGAGAATCCACTTCACGGCTGCCCAGTGCTCTTTACCTGGATTCGACATGTATCGGCTAACAACCCCAACTGAATGTGCAATGTCTGGCCTCGTACATACCATGGAATACATCAAACTGCCCACGGCAGAAGCATAAGGCACCTTATTCATCTCTTTCTTTTCTTCCTCACTTGAAGGACACTGATCCATACTCAACTTCATGTGTGCTGCAAGTGGAGAGCTCACGGGTTTAGCATTGCTCATGTTGAATCTGTTAAGCACCTTCTCAATATATCTCTCCTGTGATAGCCAAAGTTTCTTGTTCTTTCTATCACGAGCGATCCTCATGGCTAAAATCTCTTTAGCAGGGCCTAAGTCCTTCATTTCAAAGGACTTGCTCAAAGACTTCTTCAAGCTAGCAATCTTCTTGGTGTCCTGGCCAACAATCAACATATCATCTACATATAAAAGGAGAATAAGAAAGTTACCTTCGGAGTAATTCTTCACAGACACAATGATCAGAATGTGTTTTGTGGAAGCCATGATCAACCATAAAAGACTCAAACTTCTTGTACCACTGCCGAGGTGCTTGTTTCAAACCATACAAGCTCTTCTTCAAATGACACACCAAGTTCTCCTTTCCCTTAACCTGAAAGCCTTCAGGTTGCTCCATGTAGATCTCCTCATCAAGGTCACCGTGAAGAAATGCTGTTTTTACATCAAGTTGCTCAATCTCCAGATCCATGCTAGCAACTAATCCAAGTATAACTCGAATAGAGGACATCTTCACAACTGGAGAAAATATCTCATCAAAGTCTATGCCTTTCTTCTGACTGAAACCCTTCACAACCAATCTTGCCTTGTACCTTGGTTGTGAGCTATTCTCGTGACACTTCAATCTGTATACCCACTTGTTCTTAAGTGCTCTCTTGCCCTTAGGCAACTCCACAAGCTCATATGTGTGGTTCTGATGCAAGGATGTCATCTCCTCTTGCATGGCATCATGCCACTTCTCACAGTGCACATGTGACATAGCTTCATCATATGTCTCTGGCTCTCCTCCATCAGTGACTAACACAAAATCATCCTCTGAAAGTTTTGTGGAAGGTTTTCTGTCTCTGGTGGACCTTCTCAACTGAGGTGGTGGTGGTGGCTCTAGATGTGGCTGTGACTCAGGAACATCATCATTACCAGCATCATGATTATCATCTTCAGGAGTGTCATCTGCATGATCTTGCATATCTCCCCCATGATCTTGAGGGACTACAACACGAGGATTATATGGAACTGGATCAACTGTGATGCATGGAGAAGGATTTGCCTGCTTCTTCTCACAATCTTCAATGGTCTGATCTTCAAAGAAAGTCACATCTCTGCTTCTGATCACTTTTCTATTAAGTGGATCCCATAATCTGTATCCAAACTCATCCTCTGAATATCCCAAGAAAATGCACTCTCTGGTTTTCTTATCAAGCTTGGACCTCTCATCTCTGGGAACATGAACAAATGCTCTGCAGCCAAAAACTCTCAAATGCTTGTAGGAGACATCTTTCCCTGACCAAACTCTCTGAGGAACATTGCCTTCAAGAGGAACTGAGGGGGAAAGGTTAATCAAGTATACTGCAGTGGACATTGCCTCCGCCCAAAAGGACTTTGGCAGCTTAGCATGAGATAGCAAACATCTGATCTTTTCCCCAATGGTTCTGTTCATTCTTTCTGCAATTCCATTAAGCTGAGGTGTCTTGGGAACTGTTTTCTCAAGCCTGATGCCCTGAATCTTACAATAATTCTCAAATGGACCCCTGTACTCACCACCATTGTCTGATCTGACACACTTGAGTTTTCTGCCACTTTCTCTTTCAACTCTGGCATGAAACTCCTTGAAAGCATCAAGTACCTGGTCTTTATTTTTCAACAAGAAAGCCCACACTTTTCTAGAAAAATCATCAATAAAAGTCACAAAATATTGTGCACCACGATGTGATTTAGCATCCATAGAACAAACATCAGTGTGAACAAGATCTAGAGCATTTTTACTTCTATGTGGGGAACGTGTATGAAATGCAGCTCTATGCTGTTTTCCAGCCAAACAATCAATACAAGAGTTTAAAGGCATACCTGAAATATCTGGAAGATAATCTTTCCTGGAAAGTATCTGCAAGCCTTTTTCACTCATATGGCCAAGTCTCTTATGCCACACTTCACTGGAGGCATCACCTGCGACATTGGCATCCCCGCTGCATACATTTGCCTGCATAACATAAAGTGAATTCTGCTTCTTACCTCGAGCCACAATTAAATTTCCACGAGAGAGTTTCCATTTTCCATCACAAAATTTGTTGGTATAGCCTTCATCATCAAGCAAGCCAACTGAAATCAAACTCAGTCGAATATCTGCGACATGTCTCACATCCCTGAGCATCAACCTGCAACCAGTGGAAGTTTCTAAACAAACAGTGCCTCTACCGATGATCTTAGACGAACCACCATTTCCCATTCTCACATGACCAAAATCGCCACCAGAATAGGACGAGAAATACTCCCTGTGTGAAGTAATATGATAAGATACACCAGAATCAATCACCCAGGTGCAGTCATCACATATTGCTGCATTTAATAGTAAATGTTCACTGATAATAAACAAGTCATCATCACTAGATACCAAAGCTGTGGTGTTCTTCTCATCTGGCTTTTGCTCGGAATTCACAGTTTTTCCTTTTCTCTCCATGGACATATCTCTCTTTTTCTTATAGCAGAATTTCTCAATGTGACCCGGCTTCTGACAATAATGGCAAATGAAATTTCTTTTTCTTGATTTGGATCTCCCCTTGGACTTGTCCCTGAACTGAGGATTTCTTGTCTTGCTTCTCCCCCTGCTAGATTCTGGAATCACATTTGCTTCAGCTTGGCTAGGGAAACCTGATTCTCTCCTCCTAGCCTCTTCATTTAAAAGACTAGCCTTGACCAAATCCATAGTCATCTTGCCATCCGGAGCAGAATTGCTAAGTGAAACTACCAAAGTATCCCAACTATCAGGTAATGAGGAAAGCAACATCAAAGCTTGAAGTTCATCCTCCAATTTCATCTTCATTCCAGCTAGTTGGTTTACCACACCCTGAAACTCATTCATGTGAACTACAATGCTATCACCATCTTTATATTGCAATTTAACAAGCTTCCTAATCAAAGAAGCTTTGCCCATAGCGTTGTTTCTCTCATACATTGATTCAAGTTTCTTCCACATATCAAATGCATTAGTTTCATTAGCAACATGTTGCAACACACTTAAAGAAACATGTTGACGTATGGAGGCAACGGCTTTTCTATTTAAGATAGTCCATTCTTTCTCAACAACACCTATTGGACGATCTTTATATAAAATTGGGTCAAGCAATTCTTTTGAACACAAATAATCCTCAATCCGAATTTTCCAAATAGAATAATTCGTGGAGTCCAAACTAACCATCCCTTGTACAATTACTTTGTCATCCATTATAAACAACACAAGAACCCAACCAAAAAATAACCAAGCTCTGATACCACTTTGTTGGGGAAGCTACGACAAAAAAGACAACGGAAGCGCAATACAATCTTTTTCCCCAAATAAAAACAATGAATGACAAAGGCACAATAACTTCCAAAATAATTTCCAGCAGCAACAATTCAGTAAAACAGTGGAAATAAAATAGACACAAGCAATTTACGTGGAAACCCCAAATTGGGGAGAAAACCACGGGACCGATCAACAACGATCCAAAACTTCCACTAATCAACAAGAACCAAGTGGCTACAACAAGTTCTCCTCTCTAGTAAACACTAGAGGCAAATACAATCATCAAACAACAACCAACAGCCAACAATTTCACCAAAATAGAGAAAAATACCAAAATCGCAGGGCTGTAAAAAACGCAGCAAAAACCGACCTTCCGGGCCTCAAAATGAAAAACTGTTTCGTGTACTTGTAGAGGAGAGTCTCACGAACAACATACTAAAATTTGAGGACGAACGGACTCCGTTTGACCTCCGATCCGGAAGAAAAACCAGGCTGCTGCACTGCTGTCTTTTTTCTCTGTTTTTCACTGATTCTCTCTACTGTATTTCTGATTCTCTCTACTGTTTTTTACTGCTGGCAGACTTAGGTTGCAAAAAATATTAAGAGAATGGGCCAAGACCAACATAAAACATTTGGGCCAAAATGCAATACATTTGGACTTAAATTATAAAGAGTCCAAATTAAAATATAGGAGCCCAAAAAATAATTGGGCTCTTCCTCCATGTAGGAGGGAAAATTCCCAACATTGTCAATGTATTAACTTGGTAGTATTATATTTCACATTTACTTAGCACTTCATGCAACTCAATTTATATGACATTCTTTCTACTTTGGGATGTTCCGAATCATTTCATACATTTTAATTTTTGTAAAATTTTCACAATCTCAAGAATATATAAATTCATTAAGCAAATTGTAAACTTTGACGTGATGTTTTCTTAATCACACTAACTATGCAGTCATTCTATTTTTAGACAATCTTTCTGCGTTCATCGACCTATTCAGTTTTAAATTTCTATTGTCAAACCAACTTTTAATATAGCATTTTCTTCTTCCATAATTTATACTATGATGTATAAGTCAATAAGAACCTTTTACAATCCCTCTCCAATAGTCTTTTACAATGGGACAAATGTATTAGAGTAGTTTTCGATAATTCAGAATATTTATAGGGATGCTTTTAAAATAGATACTTGACAAACTGACTATGTTCAAAAGGCAGGTGGTATGATATTTTGAAGAATACCTAGAAGAACTTACATAAGATGATTTGGGAATTCTATTGATTTTGTCACTGTCTTTTTGCTGTTTCATCTTAGATTTAAAAAATATGAATGCGTGATCTTGGTCAGAAGTTTGCCTAGTCACCATATAACTTGTTCTTCAGTTTTATCTGTTCAGAATATCTCTCGATCTTTTTATCTTCTTGATAATGTTGGTCTTTATTGTTCTTTTCCGTCTGGCTAGATGGCGGATACTGGATTCCACTGCTTTGCACCTGACTGGATCGGATTTGGATTTAGTGACAAGCCACAACCTGGTTACGGTTTCGACTACACTGGTATCGAGATCTTCTCACTGTAAACTTTAGTTTACTTCATCTGAATGTTGTTTTCTTAACTAGCCAACATTATGAAGTTCTGAACAATTTTACTGGCAGAGAAAGAGTTCCATGAAGAGTTCGAGAAGTTACTTGAAGTCCTGGGAGTGACGTCTCCATTTTTCCTCGTAGTTCAGGTCTGAGTGACATTAACCTCACGGGGACTGAAAATTTTATATTACATATCGAAGAATATTATTGGTACTGGTCAGTATTGGATGATAATGGATGGTGTAGATTTTGGTTGAACTAGGAAGAAATTTTTCTTTTTCTAATAGATTTTTCTGTTTATATATTTTTACTCTACATAGCTACATGATTAGCTATTGGCCTCTATTATGGGAGGTTATATATTATCAATTCTCCTACATATTAGAGCTTGATTAACCCAGAAACTCTGTCTTTTTGTTAGTACTGAACTTCAGTGTGTGAATATTTTTTTTTAACAGAAGGATATATAGAAATGAGTAGAAGAAGAGTGAACTAATTAATTGATGTTTCTTATCTGTTATTTTTGCTATCAACGAATTGAAGTGATACTAAACAAGTGCCAATAGTGAAGTATGCATCATCAGACGGGGAAATGACCATATTCAAAATAGGAACATGAGACGGATAGGAAAATTTTGTTGGAAGTGTTGTGTTCGAGAAGTTTTTGGTGTGCGCATGACAATCTAAAATAACTACTCTTCTATGCAAACTGTCGATCACTGTCCCAATGAGGCACCAAATATTTATCTTAAATATAATAATCTTTCTTGCACTTTAAAAAAGCTATTTTACTGCATTTCTTGCTTGTTAATTTTAGGCTTCTTGCATTTGTAGATGGTTTTATAAGTTATCAATTTCTTAAAGTAGAAGCTAAATATTTTGAACTTCTGCTTAGGTGCTTAACTTCACCTGATAATATATTTGTAGGGATTCCTTGTGGGTTCATACGGGTTGACTTGGACTTTGAAAAATACCAGTAAAATATCGAAGCTTGCAATTCTGAACACTCCACTGACAGTTTCTTCACCTATTCCTGGACTTTTTCAGCAGCTCAGGTTTCATTTTCTGTGTAGCTAATCAATTGCTTGCATCTCTTGGTATATTTACTGCTCTTAATTGTTGCAAGAAGAATATTAACTGCTCTTTGCACATATTGTGGTATTCAAATCCTTATTGGAAGCCTTCTGTGCCCTTTTTGGGTCTTTAGTATTTTTTTCATCGTTCAAATTCTGGGAAGTTAGCCTCCTAACTGTACTTACTTTTAGTCTTCCCTTTATGTAGAAACCACAAACTGTTGGACATCAGACTGAATGATTTCAACTTAGATGATTCATTTTACTTAAGGGGCATGTATTATGTGTAGAAGTGAGAAATGCTCTCTACCCTTTAACTCCATATTAGGAAAGAACAAATTTAGGTTATTGAAATAGCTTCTATATATCTGCTAAGTTTGAAATTTCATCAAGATGACATGAACGCATGATATTTCTCAGAGATCTGGTGTTGCTAGGATCTCACTGTTGTCAAGAAAATGGCCGATAAAAACCCAGCAAACCCCCCCTTTTTTTGTCTTCCACGCGTAATGTTTATATTGAGCTTTCTGTTTGAGGTGGTCCTTTATTGGTTAACAACAGAGAACTTTAAACTCTCAAAACATCTTGGTTGAAGCACTTCAATGTGCTTGCCTTCACAAACTTACATATACATAAATGTGTATTTATCTATATAATATCATGGGAACTAGGTGGAATCTTTTGTTCCTTATATTGCATCTCTAACTTACTGTGCTTATCTTCTTTCTCTAGTCAGGAGGACATGAGTAGTTTTCTCAAGACACCACAAGAGGTTGTGATTCATAACACCTCAGTGGATACTGCTAATCAACATATAGAGCAAAATTCTTCTTTTCTGTTATCTATTCATCTCATGAAGAAAAGTTTGCTTCATTGTTTGAGAGTTGTTCCGTATTCATTTAACTACTTGTTTTTGAAACTGAACTGTCAGTTAACTATATTCTAATTGAACTTCTCTTCTTTGTTTATGTTTTAGAATTCCCTTCTTTGGTGAATTTACTTGCCAGAATGCAGTAATGGCAGAGCGCTTCATTGAAGCAGGTAGCACGTAGGTATCCAAGATGCATATTACAAGTTGAGAATTATTTGAATTAGAACTGTATGAGTTCACCACTTCGATTGATGTTAAATTAGTTTCTCTACTCGCCTGTGTTTTACCACAGATATTATTAAGATAAAGTAAGAGTCATCTTAAAAACAAAAGACTAAATCCTCAAAATTACTGTATGATTTTACCACTTCGATTGATGTTAAATTAGTTTCTCTACTCGCCTGTGTTTTACAACAGATATTATTAAGATAAAGTAAGAGTCATCTTAAAAACAAAAGACTAAATCCTCAAAATTCTCTTTCTGAAGCTGCAATAATAGTGCCATCTGATGTTTATTGATACCATGGTAACGTCCCTGCTAAATAGAAAAAGGATGCACTCCCCAGTTCCTATGAATTATGGCTTTTTGAGAATCACATGAGTTGATTATCTTAGAAGTTGGAGCTAATGCACTGTTATACCCTGAATATTAACACCAATTTATAACCTAGTAAGGGAATTATGAAGAAGTTTGAATGTGTTAACATTGACTATACCAATCCCCATGCAAATACAAAATAAATATGTAAACTATGGCATGAAAAGTTGCTATAGATTTAATGTACTAGAAATTTATTTTCCTTCACTTAATCTTAGTCTTTGCCTACAACTTTCTTATGTAACAAAATGCTACCATGACAGCTACGTCTTAAAGCTGGAGAAGGCTGACGTGTACCGGCTACCATATTTGGCAAGCAGTGGACCTGGATTTGGTTTGTTACCTTTATCTTATTCTACAACTTTGCAGAAACAGATATAGCTGTATGTGTTCTTATTCTCCGTCCTTCAAATTGTATCATTTAGCTTAATACACGTGGTCTATTGTCATTCGTGAAGGAAGTGTTTACCGGATTCTCGAACGGCCATGCAGTCCGCCTCACCTTTCGGATCTCCCTAGGGGTTGTAACCTTTCCACTAAAATTTGATTACATGCAGTTACGTTCATGCGCTAAATGCCATATTAACACCGTTCTCCGACGGCTATCAAAAAGACTAGCAACCCTTTGTTCTTCCATTAACCTAATGCATTTGAGCAAAGATATACAAGAAAAACAATTCATGCAAGAAAGTGTTGAATTTCAGGAGAAGCTAGTGGCCATTCATGACCAGCTGAGTCCTGTGCTCAAGGTTTATTAAGCCTTATAATATTGAATGAGGCATGAAGTCATGAATTAGAGAACTCATGTTAATGAAGAATGAAACAAAGTACTACTTAGAGAACACCAAGTCTTAGTTTTCTTAGAAGTCTTAAGATTATTGCAGCAAAATTTGTTGTTTAAGTACTTGGGATTATAAAATACGTATTTAAAGAAACATGACAATCTCTAAAACTTATAATCATGTTTTATCGACTAATCCCGAGTCTGAGAACTGTGTACTTTGAATTCTCAGCTTTGTTGGAAACAGCAAGGAAAGCTAAATTCAATGAGATCGCAAGTCAAATATCATCTGGTTTTGCATCTGGAAGGTATTTAATCTACTTTTCTTAGTTATGCCTGTTTGCATAAACTTCGTGGACATAGCAGTTCGGCATGTCTTGACTGTGCATGTTAGGTTTATTTCTCAGAGCAAGCAACAAAGCTCAATCCTTGTATTGGTCCAAGTTGTCCAGTGATACAGTTTGATTCTATGAATCCAAAGTATTTTCCTAGCTCTGGTGTTGGTTTCGCTACATGTAGGCATATTGTTGACCAGACGTCATACACTATGTTAGCTACGTGACTTCACTTTCAGTGTCACCAAATTTCTTCATGTGAAGAAGTGCAGAAGCTCAGTCTTACTTCAAGAGCTAATAAATGTTGCATGTGTGCTTGTTGCAAATACTATTACACATATTAGATGTAGTTCACCTATTAGTTTCAACTGTATGTCTAGTTCTACCTTGTTTATTCCTCTAGGAGCACCAGTGACTTCCTATAGTTGAACATGCCAACATATGACTATGACTATGACTAAAGTTCTTCACTATTCCAAATATAACAAAGCTCTAACTGATTCCGACGCTGATTTATCTTCCTTTGGGGGAATATGGGAACTCGGTCTGTTACTTTCAGCTGGGATAAACCAATTTTAGTTGCTTGGGGAATATCGGATAAGTATCTCCCGCAATCAATTGCGGAGGAATTTCAGAAGGCAAATCCCGATTCTGTCAAGCTTAAGCTGATTGAAGGTGCTGGCCATATGCCACAAGAGGACTGGTAATAGATTTCAACATTTTTACTTATATGGATATTAGCTCATGTAACAGGAGAGTTTTCACGAGTCAGAGCTGCATTCTTTTGACAGGCCGGAGAAAGTAGTTGATGCTCTTAGAATGTTTTTCCGTTGATGCATGACCTTCAACCATGGATTTTCATCTACTCCATATGTTATTCAACTTGCAGCAGTGTTTAAGGTGCCCTCTTTTCTAATTTGAAAAGCATAGTGGAATTACTATGATTATGACAACTCAAAAATTGTGAAAATAGCCCTTTTAATTGAAATGTAAAGGCAATCGTGTATAACATCAAAAAGTAATGGTTGAATTCGTATTAGATTGCGTGCGTTTACATTGCCAATGACCTATACAGATGTACATACGTATATGGATGTGAAGTAATGTCCAAAGAGTTTCTGTATTAGTGTAATTTAATCTTCACAGTGAGTTGCTTTAACTCATGTTTAAAATAATACTAAGTGCAGTCAGACTTTTCTATAAGAACATTCCTATATAACAACACCTCACTATAAAAGTCATGCTTTTTTCGGAACCAAGTTTTATGTTATGTTATAATATGTGTTCTCTATAACAACACTTTTCTATAACATCCAAAAATATTCGGAACAAACGGGTCTGTTGCAGAGAGGATTGACTGTAGTTGATTTTTAGGT
>JAXGFW010000367.1:0-19808 GCA_034376525.1 Nicotiana benthamiana | reverse complement strand
TTAAGGCGATGAATCTCGAATTTATTAAGAACAACAGTAAATTCAAATAAGCCACGAAACAGGTAAAAGTTCATTTTTATTAAAGGTCTATGGATTCATAATACATTCATTAACAATTATCTCAAGTCGGGGAGATCAAATATCAATATCAATAAATCTTAAATCTTAGGGCTTGGGGCTTGGGGCTTGGGGCTTGGGGCTTGGGGCTTGGGGCTTGGAACTTGGGGCTTGGGGCTTCGGGCTTCGGGTTTGGGGTTTGGGGTTTGGGGTTTGGGGTTTGGGGTTTGAGGTTTGGGGTTTTAGGTTTGGGGTTTGGGGTTTGGGGTTTTGGGGTTTTGGGGTTTTGGGGTTTGGGGTTCGGGGTTCGGGGTTTTCGGTTTCCGGTTTAGGGTTTAGGGTTTAGGGTTTGAGGGTTTAGGGTTTTAGGGGTTTAGGGGCTTAGGGGTTTTGGGTTTAGGGTTTAGGGTTTAGGGTTTAGGGTTTAGGGGTTTCGGGTTTCGGGTTTCGGGCTTAGGGCTTCGGGCTTAGGGCTTAGGGCTTAGGGCTTAAGGCTTAGGGCTTAGGGCTTAGGGCTTAGGGCTTAGGGCTTAGGGCTTAGGGCTTAGGGCTTAGGGCTTACGGCTTAGGGCTTAGGGCTTAGGGCTTAGGGCTTAGGGCTTAGGGTTTAGGTTTAGGGTTTTAGGGGTTTAGGGTTTTAGGGGTTTAGGGGTTTAGGGGTTTAGGGTTTAGGGTAGGGGGTTTAGGGTTTAGGGGGTTTGGGGTTTGAGGTTTGGGGTTTGGGGTTTGGGGTTTGGGGTTTAGGGCTTGGGGTTTGGGGCTTGGGGTTTGGGGCTTGGGGCTTGGGGCTTGGGGCTTGGGGCTTGGGGCTTGGGGCTTCGGGCTTGGGGCTTAGGGCTTAACGCTTAGGGCTTAGGGCTTAGGGCTTAGGGCTTAGGGCTTAGGGCTTGGGTTTTAGGGGTTTTGGGGTTTAGGGGTTTAGGGGTTTAGGGGTTTGGGGCTTGGGGCTTGGGGCTTGGGGCTTGGGGCTTGGGGCTTGGGGCTTGGGGCTTCGGGCTTCGGGCTTAGGGCTTATGGCTTAGGGCTTCGGGCTTCGGGCTTCGGGCTTAGGGCTTAGGGCTTAGGGCTTAGGGCTTAGGGCTTAGGGCTTAGGGCTTAGGGCTTAGGGCTTAGGGCTTAGGGCTTAGGGCTTAGGGTTAAGGGTTAAGGGTTAAGGGTTTAGGGTTTAGGGTTTAGGGTTTAGGGTTTAGGGTTTAGGGTTTAGGGTTTAGGGTTTTGAGTTTAGGGTTTAGGGTTTAGGGTTTAGGGTTTAGGGTTTAGGGTTTTGAGTTTAGGGTTTTTTAGGGTTTAGGGTTTTGAGTTTAGGGTTTAGGGTTTAGGGTTTAAGGTTTAGGGTTTAGGGTTTTGAGTTTAGGGTTTTTTAGGGTTTAGGGTTTAGGGTTTAGGGTTTTGAGTTTAGGGTTTTTTAGGGTTTAGGGTTTAAGGTTTAGGGTTTAGGGTTTAGGGTTTATGGTTTAGGGTTTTTTAGGGTTTAGGGTTTAGGGTTTAGGGTTTAGGGTTTTGAGTTTAGGGTTTTTTAGGGTTTAGGGTTTATGGTTTTTTAGGGTTTAGGGTTTATGGTTTAGGGTTTAAGGTTTATGGTTTATGGTTTAGGGTTTAGGGTTTATGGTGGTTTAGGGTTTAGGGTTTAGGGTTTAGGGTTTAGGGTTTAGGGTTTAGGGTTTAGGGTTTAGGGTTTAGGGTTTAGGGTTTAGGGTTTAGGGTTTAGGGTTTAGGGTTTAGGGTTTAGGGTTTAGGGTTTAGGGTTTGGGGTTTAGGGTTTTAGGGTTTTAGGGTTTTAGGGTTTAGGGTTTAGGGTTTAGGGTTTAGGGTTTAGGGTTTAGGGTTTTAGGGTTTAGGGTTTAGGGTTTAGGGTTTAGGGTTTAGGGTTTAGGGTTTCCAGGGTTCTAGGGTTCAGGGTTCAGGATTTGGTATTTTGGTATTTCAGGGTTTCCAGGATTCCAGGACTTCAGGTATTCCAGGATTTCAGGATTTCAGGATTTCACTATTCCAGGATTCCAGGATTCAGGATTCAGGTATTCAGGTATTCAGGATTTCCAGGTATTCCAGGATTCAGGATTTCCACCGCTATTCCAGGATTCCAGGATTTCAGGTATTCCAGATTTCAGGATTCCAGGATTCAGCTATTCAGGGATTTCAGGATTCCAGGATTCCAGGATTCAGGATTCCAGGATTTCCAGGTATTCAGGATTCCAGGTATTCAGGATTTCAGGATTTCAGGATTCCAGGATTCCAGGTATTCCAGGTATTCCAGCTATTCCAGGTATTCCAGGATTCAGGATTTGAGGATTCCAGGACTGCATTCCAGGATTTCAGCTATTCAGGATTTCAGGATTTCAGGGACTTCAGGTATTCCAGGATTCAGGATTCAGGATTCAGGTATTTCAGGATTCAGGATTTCCAGGATTCAGGTATTCAGGATTCCAGGATTCCAGGATTCCAGGTACTTCAGGTATTCCAGGATTCAGCTATTCCAGGATTCCAGGATTCAGGTATTCCAGGATTTCCAGGTATTCCAGGATTCCAGGTATTCCAGGATTCAGGTATTCCAGGATTCCAGGATTCCAGGATTTCCAGGATTCAGGATTCCAGGATTCAGGATTCAGGATTCAGGATTCCAGGATTCAGGATTCAGGATCTTCAGGATTCCAGGATTCCAGGATTCCAGGATTCAGGGTTTCCAGGATTCCAGGATTCAGGTATTCCAGGATTTCAGGATTCAGTGATTTCAGGATTCAGGGTTTCCAGGATTCCAGGTATTCAGGTATTCCAGGTATTCCAGGATTCCAGGATTCCAGGATTCCAGGTATTCCAGGATTCAGGGTTTCCAGGTATTCAGGTATTCCAGGTATTCAGGGTTTCCAGGATTTCAGGATTCCAGGATTCAGGGTTTCCAGGTATTCCAGGATTCAGGATTTCCAGGTATTCCAGGGTTTCAGGTATTCCAGGATTTCAGCTATTCCAGGTATTTCAGGATTCCAGGTATTCAGGATTCCAGGATTTCAGGTATTCCAGTGATTTCAGGATTCCAGGTATTCAGGGTTTCCAGGTATTCCAGGATTTCAGGATTCAGGATTCCAGGATTTCAGGATTCCAGGATTCCAGGTATTCCAGGATTCAGGGTTTCCAGGTATTCAGTGTATTCCAGGATTTCAGGATTCAGGATTCAGCTATTCCAGGATTCAGGATTCCAGGATTCAGGATTCCAGGATTCAGGATTCCAGGATTCAGGATTCAGGATTCCAGGATTCCAGGCATTCAGCTATTCCAGGTATTCCAGGATTCAGGATTCCAGGTATTCAGGGTATTCCAGGCATTCAGGGATTCCAGGGATTCAGGATTCCAGGTATTCCAGGATTCAGGATTTCAGGACTTCCAGGAATTCAGGATTCCAGGATTCCAGGATTCAGGATTCCAGGATTCCAGGGATTCCAGGACTTCAGGATTTCCAGGATTTCCAGGATTCCAGGATTTCAGGATTCAGCTATTCCAGGATTCCAGGTATTCCAGGATTCAGGGTTTCCAGGTATTCCAGGATTCAGGTATTCCAGGTATTCCAGGATTCCAGGTATTCCAGGAATTCCAGGCATTCAGGATTCAGGATTCCAGGATTTCAGGATTTCAGGTATTCCAGGTATTCCAGGATTTCAGGATTCCAGGACTTCAGGATTTCCAGCTATTCCAGGTATTCCAGGTATTCCAGGTATTCCAGGATTTCAGCTATTCCAGGACTTCAGGTATTCCAGGATTCCAGGATTCCAGCATTCAGGTATTCCAGGATTCCAGCAATTCCAGGATTTCAGGATTCAGGTATTCCAGGATTCAGGATTGAGGATTCCAGGATTCAGGATTCCAGGATATTCAGGTATTCCAGGGATTCAGGATTCCAGGATTTCCAGGATTCAGGATTCCAGGATTCCAGGATTTCCAGGTATTCCAGGATTCAGGATTCCAGGATTCCAGGTATTCCAGGATTCATTCAGGATTTCAGGTATTCCAGGATTCAGGATTCAGGTATTCCAGGATTCAGGATTCTTCAGGATTCCAGGGATTCAGGTATTCCATTCAGGATTCCAGGATTCAGGATTGAGGATTCCAGGATTCAGGATTCAGGTATTCCAGGATTCAGGACTTCAGGATTCCAGTATTCCAGGATTCCAGGTATTCCAGGATTTCCAGGTATTCCAGGTATTCAGGTATTCCAGGTATTCCAGGATTTCAGGATTCAGGTATTCCAGGATTTCCAGGATTTCAGGATTCCAGGTATTCCAGGATTTCAGGATTCAGGTATTCCAGGATTCAGGATTCAGGATTCCAGGTATTCCAGGTATTCCAGGATTTCAGGTATTCAGGATTCCAGGATTCCAGGATTCAGGATTCAGGATTTCAGGATTTCAGGGTATTCCAGGATTCAGGATTTCCAGGATTCAGGATTCCAGGATTCCAGGATTCAGGATTCAGGTATTCAGGATTCCAGGTATTCCAGGATTCAGGATTCCAGGTATTCAGGATTCCAGGATTCCAGGATTCAGGTATTCCAGGATTCAGGATTTCCAGGATTCAGGATTCAGGACTTCAGGATTCCAGCTATTCCAGGATTCAGGATTTCAGGATTCCAGGTATTCCAGGTATTCCAGGATTTCAGGTATTCCAGGATTCAGGATCTTCAGGTATTCAGGATTCAGGATTTCAGGATTCCAGGTATTCCAGGTATTTCAGGATTCAGGATTCAGGTATTCCAGGATTCAGGATTCCAGGATTCCAGGATTCCAGGTATTCCAGGATTTCAGGATTCAGGATTCCAGGATTTCAGGTATTCCAGGATTCCAGGTATTCCAGGATTCCAGGTATTCAGGATTCCAGGATTCCAGGATTTCAGGATTCAGGTATTCCAGGATTTCCAGGATTCCAGGTATTCCAGGTATTCCAGGATATTTCAGGATTTTCAGGTATTCCAGGATTTCCAGGATTTTCAGGTATTCCAGGCATCCAGGATTCAGGGTTTCCAGGATTCAGGTATTCCAGGATTCAGCTATTCCAGGATTCCAGGTATTCAGCATTCAGGTTCCAGGATTTCCAGGATGTCCAGGGTATCCAGCATTCAGGATTTGCTACTTCAGTGATTCCAGGATTCCAGGCACTCCAGGATTCCAGGATTCAGGTATTCCAGGATCTTCAGGTATTCCAGGATTCAGGATTGCATTCAGGATTCCAGGATTCAGGATTTCAGGTATTCCAGGATTCAGGTATTCCAGGATTCAGGATTCAGGATTCAGGATTCAGGATTCCAGGATTCAGGTATTCCAGGATTCAGGATTCAGGATTCCAGGATTTCAGGATTCAGGATTCCAGGATTCCAGGCATTCAGGTATTCCAGGATTCAGGATTCCAGGTATTCCAGGATTTCAGGATTCCAGGATTTCCAGGATTCAGGATTCCAGGTATTCCAGGATTTCAGGTATTCCAGGATTCAGGATTCAGGTATTCCAGGATTCCAGGTATTCCAGGATTCAGGTATTCAGCTATTCCAGGATTCAGGATTCAGGTATTCCAGGATTCAGGATTCAGGATTCCAGGTATTCCAGGTATTCCAGGATTCAGGATTCAGGATTCAGTTATTCAGGATTTCCAGGTATTCCAGGATTCAGGGTATTCAGGATTTCCAGGCATTCCAGGATTCAGGATTCAGGATTCCAGGATTCAGGATTCAGGTATTCCAGGATTCAGGATTTCAGGATTCCAGGTATTCAGGATTCAGGGTTTCCAGGCATTCAGGATTCAGGATTCAGGTATTCCAGGATTCAGGATTTCCAGGTATTCCAGGATTCAGGTATTCCAGGATTCAGCTATTCCAGGATTCAGGATTTCCAGGTATTCAGGATTCAGGATTCAGGATTCAGGTATTCCAGGTATTCCAGGTATTCCAGGATTCAGGTATTCCAGGATTTCAGGATTCCAGGATTTGCCAGGATTCCAGCTATTCCAGGTATTCCAGGTATTCAGGATTTCCAGGTATTCCAGGATTCAGGATTCAGGATTCCAGGATTTCAGGATTCCAGGATTCCAGGATTCAGGATTCAGGTATTCCAGGAATTCCAGGTATTCCAGGATTCCAGGATTCCAGGCATTCCAGGATTCAGGATTTCAGGACTTCAGGTATTCCAGGATTCAGGATTCCAGGATTCAGGTATTCCAGGATTCCAGGATTCAGGTATTTCAGGATTCCAGGATTCAGGATTCCAGGATTCCAGGATTCCAGGATTCAGCTATTCAGGATTCCAGGATTCCAGGATTCCAGGATTCAGGATTCCAGGATTCAGCTATTCCAGGTATTCCAGGATTCAGGATTCAGGATTCCAGGTATTCCAGGATTTCAGGATTCAGGTATTCCAGGTATTCCAGGATTCCAGGATTCCAGGTATTCCAGGATTTCAGGTATTCCAGGATTCAGGATTCCAGGTATTCCAGGATTCAGCTATTCCAGGATTCCAGGATTCCAGGTATTCAGGATTCCAGGGTTTCCAGGTATTCAGGATTCAGGATTCAGGATTCAGGTATTCCAGGATTCAGGATTCCAGGATTCAGGTATTCCAGGATTCAGGGATTCCAGGTATTCAGGATTCAGGGTTTCCAGGATTCAGGATTCCAGGTATTCCAGGATTCAGGATTTCAGGATTCAGGATTCCAGGATTCCAGGTATTCAGGATTCCAGGCATTCCAGGATTCAGGATTCAGGATTCCAGGATTTCAGGCTATTCAGGATTCAGGATTCAGGATTCAGGATTTCAGGTATTCCAGGTATTCCAGGATTCAGGATTTCAGGATTCCAGGATTCCAGGATTCCAGGATTCAGGATTCAGGCATTCCAGGATTTCAGGATTCAGGGATTCCAGGCATTCCAGGATTGAGGTTTCCAGGTATTCCAGGATTCAGGGTTTCCAGTATTCCAGGATTCCAGGTATTCAGGGTATTCCAGGATTTCAGGATTCCAGGTATTCAGGATTCAGGATTCCAGGATTTCAGGATTCCAGGATTCCAGGGTTTCCAGGTATTCAGGATTCAGGTATTCCAGGATTCAGGATTTCAGGATTCCAGGATTCCAGGATTCCAGGTATTCCAGGCATTCCAGGATTCAGGATTCCAGGTATTCCAGGATTCCAGGATTCCAGGTATTCCAGGATTCAGGATTTCCAGGATTCAGGATTCAGGTATTCCAGGATTTCAGGATTCAGGTATTCCAGGATTCCAGGTATTCCAGGATTCAGGATTCAGGGATTCCAGGATTCCAGGATTCAGGATTCAGCTATTCCAGGTATTCAGGATTTCAGGATTCCAGGATTCAGGATTCAGGATTTCAGGATTCCAGGTATTCCAGGATCTCAGGATTCCAGGTATTCCAGGATTCAGGATTCAGGTATTCCAGGATTCAGGATTTCAGGATTCAGGTATTCCAGGATTCAGGTATTCAGGTATTCCAGGATTTCAGGATTTCAGGATTTCAGGTATTCCAGGATTTCAGGTATTCCAGGTATTCAGGGTTTCCAGGATATTCCAGGTATCAGGATTCAGGTATTCCAGGATTCCAGGTATTCCAGGATTTCAGGATTCAGGATTCAGGATTCCAGGTATTTCAGGTATTCCAGGATTCCAGCTATTCCAGGTATTCCAGGATTCCAGGTATTCCAGGATTCAGGTATTCCAGGATTCAGGATTCAGGATTCCAAGGATTCCAGGATTCAGGATTCAGGTATTCCAGGAATTCCAGGATTTCAGGTATTCCAGGTATTTCAGGATTTCAGGATTCCAGGTATTCCAGGTATTTCAGGATTCCAGGAATTCCAGGTATTCAGGATTCAGGATTCAGGATTTCAGGATTCCAGGATTCAGGATTCCAGGTATTCCAGGATTCAGGGTTTCCAGGTATTCCAGGATTCAGGTATTCCAGGATTTCAGCTATTCAGGATTCAGGATTCCAGGATTCCAGGGTTTCCAGGTATTCAGGATTCAGGATTCAGGATTCAGGACTTCAGGTATTCCAGGATTCCAGGATTCCAGGATTCAGGATTCACTCCAGGATTCCAGGTATTCAGGATTCAGCTATTCCAGGATTTCAGGATTCCAGGATTTCAGGATTTCAGGATTCAGGATTTCAGGTATTCAGGTATTCCAGGATTCCAATTTCAAATTCAGGTATTTAGGTATTCCAGGTATTCAGGATTCAGGTATTCAGGTATTGGCTACTTCAGGATTCAGGGTTTCCAGGATTCAGGATTCAGGACTTCAGTGTTTCCAGGTATTCAGGTATTTCTAGGTATTCCAGGTATTCAGGGATTTCCAGGTATTCAGGACCAGGAGCCAGGATTACTCCAGGTGATTTCAGGATTTCAGGTATTCAGGTATTTGCTACTCTCCAGGTATTCCAGAAAGATTTCAGGATCTCCAGGTATTCAGGATTCAGGATTTCCAGGATTCAGGTATTCCAGGTATGTCGATGTTTCCAGTGATGCATCATGATTGAGCAATTCTAGGCATTCCAGGCATTCAGGATTTCCAGGTATTTCAGGGATTCCAGGGATTTCCAGGGATTTCAGGTATTCCAGGATTTTGAGTGATTCAGGGTTTCCAGGCATTCCAGGTATTCAGGGATTTCAGTTACTTCCAGGTATTCAGGGTATTCAGGATTTCAGGTATTCCAGGATTTCCAGGTATTCCAGGAATTCCAGGATTCACTTCAGGTATTTAGGGTTTACCCAGGCATTCCAGGATTTCCAGCATTCAGGATTCCAGGCATTCAAGGACTTCCGAGGCATATTTCAAGGATTTCACCTACTCCAGGACATATTCAGGACTTCAGGGTTTCCATGCATTCCAGCTATTCCAGGGATTCCAGGATCTTCAGGACTTCAGGCCATTCGAGGACTTCCAGGATCTCAGGTATTTCAGGGATTCCAGTGTATTCCAGGGATCTCGAGGATTCAGGATTGAGGATTCAAGGGATCTCAGGATATCCAGGATTCCAGGGATTCCAGGATTCCAGGGACCATTCAAGGCTATTCCAGGATTCCAGGATTCCAGGGTATTCTGAGGATTTCAGGTATTCCAGGATTCAGGACTTCCAGGCACTATCAGGATTTCCGAGGACTTCAGGATTTCAGGATTCCAGGACTTCCAGGATTTCCAGTGATTCTCAGGAATTCCAGCATTCAGGGATTCCAGGCATTCCAGGTATTTCCAGGAATTCCAGGGTATTCCAGGAATTCCAGGATTTCCAGGATTTCCAGGCATTTCCAGGATTCCAGGCATTTAGTGATTCAGGATTTCCAGGCATTTCCAGGGAATCTCCAAGGGCATTTCCAGGAATTCCAGGATTTCCAGGATTTCAGGATTCAATGTTTCCAGCACTTCCAGGACTTTCTCAGGTACTTCCAGGATTCCAGGTATTCCAGGATTTCCAGGTATTCCAGGATATTCAGGATTTCCAGGATTTCCAGTGATTCCAGGAACTTCCAGGCATTCCAAGGATTCAGGATTCCAGGATTCAAGGTATTCCAGGACTTCAGGCATTCAAGGTATTCCAGGGATTCAGTGATTTCCAGCTGATCCAGGACTTCAGGGTTTCCGAGGATCTTCAGGATTCCAGGGTTCAGGGTATCCAGGATTCAGGGATTCAGGATTTCCAGGGTTTCCAGGATTTGCCAGGAGATTCCAGCAATTTCCCAGGGTATTCCAGGATCTCAGGATTCAGGATTTAGGTATTCCAGGATTCAGGTATTCCAGGATTTGAGGTATTCAGGGTTTCCAGGTATTTGAGGATTCCAGGGGATTCCAGGATTCCAGGACTTTTGCTATTCAGGATTTCAGGATTCAGGTATTCCAGGACTTCAGGATTCAGGTATTCCAGGACTTCAGGATTTCCAGGATTCAGGGAGGTATTCAGCTATTCAGGACTTCCAGCTATTCCAGGGACAGTGATTCAGGGTATTCCAGGTATTCCAGGTATTTCAGTGACTTCAGGTATTCCAGAATTTCCAGGCATTCAGGGTTTCCAGTGATTCAGGATATTCCAGCTATGAATGCATTCAGGATTGAGGATTTCAGGATTCAGGGTTCATCCAAGGATCGAGCTATTTGCAGGATTTCCAGGATTCGAGGTAGCACCCAGGACTATTCCAGGTATTTCCAGGATTTCAGGTATTCAGGATTTCAGGTATTCCAGGACTTCCAGGTATTCAGGGACTTCAGGTATTCAGGATTTGAGGTATTCAGGCATTCAGGGTATTCCAGGGGCATTCCAGGTATTCCAGGTATTCCAGAGGATTTCAGGGTATTCCAGGTATTCCAGGATTTCCAGGTATTCCAGGATTTCAGGATTCCAGCTATCACCAGGCATTCAGGGTATTCCCAGGGATTTCAGGGATCTTCAGGGACTTCAAAGGTATTCCAGGCATTTCAGGTATTCCAGGGATTTCAGGGTATTCAGGGTTTCCAGGATTTCCAGTGATTCCAGGGTATTCAGCTATTCCAGGACTTCAGGATTCACAGGGTGATTCCAGGATTTCCAGGATTCAGGCTATTTCAGGATTCAGGGTTTCCAGGTATTCAGGTATTCCAAGGGATTCAGGATTCCAGGATTCAGGTATTCAGGATTTCCAGGGTTTCCAGGACTTCCAGGACTTCCAGGTATTTCCAGGCATTCAGGGATTCAGCTTCAGGGGTATTCCAGGTATTCCAGGTATCTTCAGGATTTGCTACTTCAGGTATTCAGCTATTCCAGGTATTCAGGCATTCAGGAGTTACTCCAAGGATTCGAAGGTATTTCAGGACTTCAGGTATTCAGGTATTCTAGGTAATTCCAGGATTCAGCTATTCCAGGTATTCAGGATTTCAGCTATTCAGGGTTTCCAGGTATTCCAGGGTATTCCAGGACTTCAGTGTATTCCAGGGTTTCCAGGGTTTCCAGGTATTTCCAGGATTCAGGTATTCCAGTGATTCCAGGTATTCCAGGACTTCCAGGTATTCCAGGGTATTCCAGGACTTCCAGGTATTCCAGGACTTCCAGGGAATTTCAGGATTCAGGACTTCAGGGTTTCCAGGATTTGCCAGGATTGTCCAGGAATCTCCATGTGCATTCAGGATTTCAGGATTTCCAGGATTTCAGGATTGAGGATTCTAGGCATATTCTCAAGGATTTCCAGGGGTACTTCAAGGTATTCCAGGGAATTCCAGGCATTCAGCTATCCAAGGGATTCCAGGGACTTCAGCTATTCCAGCTATGCCAGCATTCAGGTATCCAAGGATTCCAGGTACTTCAGGAATTCCAGGATTCAGGTATTCCAGGCATTCAGCATTCAGGTATTCCAGGGTTTCCAGGGACTTCCAGGAATTCCAGGTATTCCAAGGATTCATTCCAGCTATTCCAGGGATTTCCAGGTACTTCCAGGACTTCAGCTATCGTGATTGAGGATTCCAGGCATCCAGAGGTATTCCAGGGACATCCAAGGACTCCAGGCATTCCAGGATTCGAGTGATTCACTTCAGGACTTCAGGATTTGAGGTATTCCAGGATTTCAGGATTTCAGGAATTCCCAGGCATTCCAGGGACATCCAGGGGTATTCCAGGTACTTCCAGGTATTCCAGGGATTGAGGGGTTTCCAGGGGCATTCAAGGCATTGAGGATTCAAGGCACTCCAGGATTTGCTATTCCACCGGACTTCAGAGGACTTCCAGGACTTCAGGAACTTCCAGGAATTCCAGTGTTTCCAGGCATTCCAGGTATTCAAGGTACTTCAGGATTCCAGGACTTCAGGATTTGCTTGGAGCTATCCAAGGATTGAGGATTCAAGGATTCTAGGATTGAGGATTCAGGGTTTCCAGGTAATTCCAGGCATTCAGGATTTCCAGGCATTCAAGGGATTCCAGGCTATTCCAGGATTCCAGGTATTCCAGTGTATTCCAGGTATTTGAGGATTTCCAGGATTTCAGGGTTCTTCCAAGGGCACTTCAAGGTATTCCAGGTACTTCAAGGATTCAGGATTCCGAGGATTCGAGGATTCCAGGGACTTCAGGTATTCCAAGGATTTCGAGGCATTCAGAGGGTTCCCAGGGATTCCAGGATTTCCAGTGCATTCAGGAATTTCCAGGTAATTCCAGGATTCTAGCTATTCCAGGATTGGTGTCACTCGAGGACTTCAGAGGTATTCCAGGGATTTCAAGGATTCCAGGTATTCCAGGTATTCAGGTATTCAGGATTGTATTCCAGGACTTCAAGGACTTCAGCTACTCCTAGGATTGATCAGGATCTCCAGGGATTCCAGGAATTCCAGGAATTCCAGGTATTCCAGGATTCAGGCTACTTCAAGGACTCCGATGCTATTCAGGGATTCAAGGACTTCATTCAGGTATTCCAGGATTGTCAGGGATTTACACTTCCAGGATTCTTCCAGGATTCAGGGTATTCCAGGTATTCAGGCATTCCAAGGATTTCAGGATTCAAGGACTTATCCAGGGATCTCCAGGATTTGAGCTATTGAGGTATTCAGGTATTCCAGGTATTTCCAGGATTTCAGTGATTCAGGGATTTGAGGTACTTCCAGGCATTCCAGGAATTCCAGGGTATTCCAGGGATATTCAGGTATTCCAGGTATTCCAGGCATTCAGGAGATTTCAGGACTTCGAGGGATTCCAGGTATTCAGGTATTCCAGGATTTCAGGCATTGAGGATATTCCAGGGTATTCCAGGACTTCCAGGTATTCCAGGTACTTCAGCTATTTAGGGATTCCAAGGGTTTCCAGGATTCAGCTATTTTAGGATCTTCATGATTGAGGTATTCAGGGATTCACCGGACTGTCTCGAGGATTCCAGGATTCAAGTTATCCAGGTATTCCAGGATTCCAGAGATTCTCAGGTATTTCAGGGATTTGAGGTAATTCCAGGATTTGCTTGAGGATCATGGCCATATTCCAGGTATTCAGGTATTTCAGGGTTTCCAGGAATTCCAGGATTCTCCAGTGACTTCCAGGGTTTCCAGGACTTCAGTGTTTCCAGGGATTTGGAGGAATTCCAAGGCATTCCAGGCATTCAGGGTTTCCAGGGACTTCAGGGATTCCAAGGGTTTCCAGGATTCACCGGACTTCCAGGCATTTCCAGGTATTGAGGTACTTCAGGATTTCCAGGGTTTCCAGGCATTCAGGGAATTTCCCGAGGTATTCAGGAATTCCAGGTATTCAGGATTTGAGGGTTTCTAGGTATTCCAGGTATTCCAGGTATTCTAGGTATTCAGGGTATTCCAGGTATTCCAGGATTCCAGGGTATTCCAGCTATTCTAGGTATTCCAGGATTTCAGGATTCAGGTATTCTAGGTATTCCAGGGTATGCCAGGTATTCCAGGATTCCAGGTATTCAGGTATTCCAGGGATTCCAGGATTTAGGATTCCAGGTATTCACGAGGACTTCAGTGATTCAGGACTTCAGGGTTTCCAGGGATTCCAGGTATTTAGGTATTTCAGGATTTCTAGGTATTCAGGATTCAGGGTTTCCAGGGGTATTTCAGGATTCAGGGTTTCCAGGATTCACTTGAGGATTCAGGTGATTCCAGCATTCTAGGTATTTCCAGGATTTGAGGTACTTCAAGGCATTCCAGGATTCCAGGTATTCAGGGTATTCCAGGGTATTGAGGTATTGAGGATTCCAGTGATTGAGGATTTAGGATTCAGGATTCAGCATTCAGACTATTCCAGGAGTATGTTTCCAGGATTCAAGGATTCCAGGTATTCCAGGATTTCAGGACTTCCAGGTATTCCAGGATTTCAGGTATTCCAGGTATTTCAGTGATTCAGGATTCCAGGCTACTTCAGGATTCCAGGAATTCCAGGTATTTCAGGGTTTCCAGGCAATTTCCAGGTAATTCCAGGCACTTCAGGATTCCAGGATTCAGGATTCAGGATTCTTCCAGGGTTCCAGGTATTTCAGGGATTCCAGGATTTCCAGGGAGGTATTTCAGGATTCCAGGATTCCAGTGATTTCACTTTGCTATCGTGACATGTGCAGTTCCAGGAATTCCAGGACTTCAGTGATTTCAGGATTGTGAGATATTCCAGGACTTCAGGGATCTCTCAGGGTTCAGTGATCTCAGGATTCAGGATTCAGGATTCCAGGTATTCCAGGGATTTCAGGATTCAGGATTCCAGGATTCCAGGTATTCCAGGATTCAAGGGATTTCCAGGACTTCCAGGATTTCCAGGCATTCAGGTATTCCAGGACTTCAGGATTCAGGGTTCAGGATTCCAGGACTTTCCAGGATTCAGGATTTCAGGGTTTCCAGGACTTCCAGGTATTCCAGGGATTTCCAGGATTCCAGGATTCAGGATTCAAGGCATTTCAGGCATTTCCAGGTATTCCAGGGATTTCTCAGAGGATTTCCAAGCTATTCCAGGATTTCAAGGATTTCAGGTATTCCAGGATTCAGGATTCCAGGTATTCCAGGACTTCCAGGATTCAGCTATTCAGGATTTCAGGATTCAGGATTCCAGTGTATTCCAGGTATTCCAGGGATTTCAGGATTTGAGGTATTCCAGGATTTCAGGGATCTTCAGAGGATTCAGGACTTCAGGTATTCCAGGACTTCCAGGTATTCCAGGAATCTCCAGGGATTCCAGTCTATCCAGGTATTCCAGTTGATTCCTGAGGTATTTCAGGACTTCAGTGGTGAGATTTCAGGATTCAGGGTTATCCAGGGATTTCAGGATTCACTTTTCAGGGTATTCCAGGATTCAGAGGTATTCAGGGATATCAGGGATTGATTCAGGATTCAGCTATTCCAGGTATTCCAGGATTCAGTATTCAGCTAGCCAGGTATTCCAGTGATTTGCCACTCAGGGTATTTCAGTGTATTCCAGCTATTCAGGATTTGCCACCCGGTTATGTCAGGTTGCCAGTGATTTCAGGGATTGTGATCCAGGTATTCCAGGGTATTTCAGGATTCCAGGTATTCCAGGACTTCCAGGACTTTTCAGGTATTCAAGGCATTCCAGGTATTCAGCTATTCCAGGTATTCCAGGTATTCCAGGTATTCCAGGCATTCAGGATTTCAGGTATTCAGGATTTGCTCAGGTATTCCAGGATTCTCCAGCTATTCAGGATTGAGTTATTCAGGTATTCCAGGATTTCCAGGGTTTCCAGGGACTTCCGAGGACTTCAAGCGGATCTCGAAGGAACTCCAGGATTCCAGGCATTCCCAGGGTATTCCAGGATTCAAGGATTCCAGTGATTTCAGGGTTTCCAGGGATCTTCAGGATTCCAGGACTTTCCAGGAATTCCAGGTATTCCAGGTATCTTCAGGGTTTCCAGGATTTCAGGACTATCAGGATTCACCGGAGGATTCCAGGACTTCAGGTATTCCAGGAATTCCAGGTACTTCAGGATTCAGGGATCTCCAAGGTATTCCAGGACTTCAGGTATTTCCAGATATTCTAGGTATTCCAGGATTTCAGAGGTATTCCAGGTATTCCAGGGATCTTCAGGGATTTCAGGACTTCAGGATTCAGTGCATTCAGGATTCCAGGTATTCCAGGACTTCAAGGACTTCGAGGTATTCCAGGACTGCTAGATTTCAGGACTTCAGTATTGAGGATTTCCAGGACTTCAGGATTTCAGGATTTCAGGATTCAGGATTCACCTATCTTCAGGTATTCCAGGACTTCAGGACTTCAGGGCATCCAGGGTTTCCAGGATTCAGGTATTCCAGGATTCCTAGGTATTCCAGGATTCAAGGATTTCAGGACTTCAGGTATTCCAGGACTTCAGGATTCAGGGTTTCCAGGACTTCAGGTATTCCAGGATTCAGGGTTCAGGATTCCAGGATTTGAGGATTCCAGGGTTTCCAGGTATTCACTATTCAGGATTTCAGTGATTCCAGGATTTCAGGATTCCAGGACTTCAGGATTCAGCAGTTTGCTGCACTTTGTGTGCATTCAGGATATTCCAGGATCTTCAGGACTTCCAGGACTTCAGAATCTCCAGGAACTCCCAGGGATCTTCAGGACTTCAGCTATCCAAGGACTTCCAGATTCCAGGATTTGCTATCAGGATTTTCAGGGTTTCCAGGACTTCAGTGATTGAGGATTCCAGCTATCCCAGGTATTGGCTACTTCAGGATTTGAGGACTTCAAGGATTGAGGATTTGAGGATTTGCTACTTCAGGGTTTCCAGCATTCAGCTATCCAGGTATTGAGGATTCAAGGACTCCAAGGTATCCAGGATTTGCTATACTTCAGGATTTTGGTGACTCAGGCATTCCAGGATTTTAGGACTTCAGTGTTTCCAGGATTTGAGGATTTCAGTACTCCAAGGACTTCCAGGGAATTCCAGGATTCAACACTTTGAGGTATTCCAGGTATTCCAGGATTCAGGATTCAGGATTCAGGGTTTCCAGGTATTCAGGGTATTTCAGAGATTTCAGGTATTCCAGGGTATTCCAGGTATTCACACCCGAGGATTTCAAGGAATTCCAAGGATTTCAGGTATTCCAGGATTCAGGATTCCGAGGGACTTCAAGGATTCCAGGTATATTCCAGGATTTCTAGGCATCTCAAGGGTATTTCAGGATTCAGGTACTCCAGGGACTTCCAGGAGCACTCGAGGGCATTCTCAGGGACTTGAGGCATTGAGGCATTCAGGCTTCCAGGGGTATTCCAGGACTTCAGGGTATTTCCAGCTACTCCAGCATTCAGGATTTCAGGAATTCCAGGTATTGAGGATTCAGAACTTCTCCAAGGGACTCCAGAGATTTGAGGATTGAGGTATTTAGGTATTCAAGGATTGAGGATTCCAGGATTGAGGTATTCCAGGACTTCAGGGTTCAGAGATTTCCAGGCATTCCAGGATTTCCAGGGGTATTGAGGACTTCAGGATTCCAGGACTTCAGGATTTCACTATTCTCAGGATATCCAGGATTCCAGGATTTCAGGATTATTCCAGGGATTTCCAGGTATCTTCCAGGGAATTCAAGGAGTATCCAGGACTTCAAGGATTCAGGATATCCAGGGATTTCAGGATTTCTAGGATTCAGTATTTCCAGGATTGAGGATTTCAGGGTATTTCAGGATTTAGGATTCAGGCATTCACTATGCCAAGTGATTCCAGGGTTTCCAGGATGTGATTTCAGGATTTCCAGGATTCAGGTATTCAAGGGTTTCCAGGATTGAGGATTCAGGATTTTCAGGTATTCAGGATTTCAGGATTTCAGGTATTCCAGGATTTCCAGCTATTTCGAGGATTCCAGGACTTCAGGGATTCAGGATTTACGAGGTATCCAGGATTCAGGTATCTCCCGAGGATTGTGATCCTCGAGGCATTCCAGGTACTTCAGGGTTTCCAGGATTCAGGAATTCCAGGATTTCCGAGGATTTCCAGGGTTTCCAGGCATTGAGGATTCAGGATTTAGGTATTTCAGGTATTCCAGGCATTCCAGGATTTCAGGTATTCCAGGATTTCAGGTTATTCCAGGGATCTCCAGGTATTCAGCTATTCAGGATTCAGGATTCCAGGTATTCCAGGATTCAGCCTAGATTTCAGGTATTCCAGGATTTCAGGATTTCCAGGTATGTGAATATTTCCAGGATTCCAGGATTTCTAGGTATTCCAGGTATTCAGGATTCAGGTATTGGCTATCCAGGGACTTCCAGGTATTCCAGGATTGAGGACTGAGCTATCCAGGTATTCCAGGTATTCCAGGTATATTCAGGTATTGTGATCCAGGATTTCCAGTATTTCATGTATTCCAGGCATTCAGGCAATTCCAGGGATTCAGGTATTTCCAGGATTTCAGGTATTCAGCTATTTAGGATTCAGGCACTCGAAGTATTCCAGGTATTCCAGGATCTTCAAGGATTCAGGATTTCCAGGTATTCCAGGCATTCAGGTATTCCAGGGATTCCAGGGTTTCCAGGGTACTTCCAGGTATTCCAGGATTTCAGGATTAGGCATTCAGGTATTCAGGTATTCCAGGATTCACGGATTCCAGGTATTCCCAGGCATTCAGGGTATTCCAGGTATTCAGGCTAGGTATTCCAGGTATTCAGGTATTCCAGGATTCCAGGTATTTGTGGACCCAGGTAATTCCAGGATTTCCAGGTATTCTCCAGGGATCTTCAGGATTCAGGGATTTCAGGATTCAGGATTATTCCAGGTACCCAAGGTATCTTCCAGGATTTCAGGGTATTCCAAGGATTTCATGTATTCCAGGTATTCCAGGATTTCCAGGTATTCCAGGATTCAGGATTTCAGGATTCAGGATTCCAGGATTCAGGATTCAGGGTTTCCAGGATTCCAGTGTATTCCAGGTACTTCAGGTATTTGAGGTATTCCAGGATTCCAGGGACTTCAGGATTTCCAGGGTTCTCCAGGGATTTCAGCTATTCGAGGCATTCAGGACTTCAGCTATTGAGGATTCCAGGTATTTCAGGATCTCAGGATTCAGGGATTCCAGGATTCCAGGTATTCCAGGATTCCAGGTATTCCAGGATTCAGGATTCAGGATTGAGGATTGTCACTTATTCCAGGATTTCCCAGCTATTCAGGATTTCCAGGTATTCCAGCTATTCCAGGTATTCCAGGATTTCAGGCATTTCCAAGGATTTCAGGATTTCAGGTATCTTCAGTGACTTCAGGGTACTGAGGTATCTTCAGGTACTCCAAGGACTTCAGGTACTCCAAGGACTTCCAGGGACTCCGAGGCATCGAGCTATCCAGGGACTCCGAAGGACTTCAGGTACTCCAGGACTTCAGGGGATCCAGGTATTCAGGGACTCCAGGTATTCCAGGCATTCGAGGATTCTTCGAGGATTGAGGACTTCAGGGATTCCAGGACTTTCAAGTGTATTCCGAAGGTATTCCAGGTATTCCAGGTATTCCAGGATTCAGGTATTTCAGGATTCCAGGATTCAGCTATTCCAGGGATTCAGGATTCAGCTACTCCAGGTATTTTAGCTATTCAGCTATTCATGTATTCCAGGCATTCAGGATTTCAAGGATTCCAGGATTTCAGGATTTCAGCTATCCAGGTATTCCAGTATTCCAGGATTCAGGATTCAGGTATTCCAGGGCATTCGAGGGATCTCAGGATTCCAGGCATTCAGGATTTCAGGATTCCAGGTATTCCAGGATTTCAGGATTCCAGTATTCCAGGACTTCGATGATTCCAGGTATTCCAGGTATCTCCAGGATTTCAGGATTTCATGTATTCCAGGATTCCAGGTATTCCAGGATTTAGGTATTCCAGGTATTCCAGGTATTCCAGGATTCAGGGATTCCAGGACTTCCAGGTATTCCAGGATTTGGTGATTCCAGGTATTCCAGGATTCAGGATTCCAGGATTTCAGGGTATTTCCAGCTATTTTGCTATCCAGGATTCCAGGATTTCAGGATTTCTAGGTATTCCAGGATTTTACGTATTCCAGGATCTCAGGATTCAGGTATTCCAGGTATTCCAGGATTCCAGGATTCAAGGATTCAGCTATCCAGGTATTCCAGGATTCGAGTGTATTCCAGGATTGAAGGATTCAGGGTTTCCAGGACTTTCAGCATTGAGGATTCTAGGTATTCAGGATTTCAGGAATTTAGGATTTTGCTGTTGGTGACTCCAGGAATTCCAGGTATTCCAGCTATCCAGGTATTCCAGGTATTCAGGGTTCAGGATTCCAGGATTCTAGGTATTCCAGGATTCAGGGTTTCCATTTTAGGTATTCAGGGTTT
>JAXGFW010000366.1:0-19830 GCA_034376525.1 Nicotiana benthamiana | reverse complement strand
TGACCAGGATGTAGGGAAGAATATAGCTAACCTCAAGTCTAGCTGCAGCACTGGAAACTTCGACTTGGGATTAGACATGATAAAGACATTATCCTGATCGGGGAGCAGGAGGGAAGGCACCAATTAGTAAATCATGTTCAGTAATCCATAATCATCTCTCACTACTACCAGTGCTCCTGTGTGACCTATTAGCAGACCCAAAACTTCTAGATGCAATAGGTACCTTTCGATCTATCAAGGTAGGTGTATCTTCAGCTCCATTGTCATTCTCCAGGTGGAAAACATCATGCAACTGGAACGACCTAATATAAACCATTATTCCAACACCATTCAGTCTTTTCACTTCTAATAGCATGGAGACTATTGAAAGTAGCATAGCATGTACCAAATACAAGATTAACCTTACTTTTCCTCCTTCGTCTCATTCTTCTTGGGCTTGACCCTAGCAACAGTTTCCAAAACTGCCTGAGAAATGAAGCATTTCAAGAAATATTCAGGTCAAAGTGATAACATCAACATGAAAACACATCTTAAGATTCTACTCAGACACTTCTTATTTTAATGGCAAACTACATAGTATGCAAAGAATAAAGCCTTAAGCTAAGGAATAATGTGCCGTTTAAAACAATCTACTAGCACAATAACTCAAAATAACATCTAGTTACCGATTTTGAGAATCTTTTCTCACAATAGCAGCCACGTTAATCTGTATCTAGCTCTCAGGAACAAGAACAACCAATAAGCTCCAAGATCAAATTCCTTATTTCATAAATTTATATACAACATAATAGTACTTCATTCTTTTTACTTCCCAAAGACCCTCAAAGTTTTATTAGCAATTCTTGTCAACTGCAGATTTTCATCTTTTCAGGTAAAAAACCGGTAAATATCACAATATCATTTAGCTAAAAAAAACATGCTACTTCATTGTAATCAAAAGTGTGTTGTGCCTAACTTGAACTTCAAGCATCACCATCACCATGCACCACATTCCACAACTTGGTTTACTGGAGTATATGGGTTAAGCTTCAGTCTCAATTGGGCAGACCAACCGCTGGACCTCAGATCATAGCACCAACACTTATCACCTTCAACTAAGAGAAGCCCAACCAGTCGGCAATAAATGATTCTTCGGCTGATTAACAGATGCTAATTGACCAAAAGAACAAAACAGAAATTTTAGGAAAAGAACTGCAATGGGAGCTAGAATGTACTTTGCCAGAGAAGATGTTCCAAGTGGCAGTCCAAAAAACTCATCCTTGAATAAAAGTTCTTTAAATAGTTCCCATTTATAGCACAATAGTAAAACCCCTCAAAAAGCAATTAAAGTTCCAGATCAGCAATCAGACTACAAATATCCTATCCAAAAACTACTTCGAGGAACAGATAACCGGAGAACTATTGCAATAACTTCTCATTCGAAATTTGCAAGTCACAGGCGCCAAATTATTTTCATTCAGACAACTCGAAGGAAGCAGGGGCAAACCTCTTGATCTGCCACGCTGTTGTTGAAGCTTCTGGGATCAGTTGCTGAAATGAAAAATAAATAAATAATAGTATGAGAGAACAGAAGAAAGACCAGAACGGGCGCTAACGAACCCTAAATCACAAAATCGTTTACAGAAACTTTATCACCAGCATCAAAGATAGGTTTATCGAGTTTCAAATAACATATCAGAGAATAAACAACCAAATCTAAAAACAAAAGATATTGCGCATAAATGTAACGACACGTACAAGTACCAACATTGTCAGTCCAGCTAGTAATTCCACTCAAATTGTTTCGCAAAGAGAACATATTATCCAGATTTAATAGTGTATATAGTAAGGAGGTAGAAGACTAGTGTGAAATAGCTACTCAAACATGCAATTTTAGCTCCCGCGTTGCATGTTTTGTTGGATTCAAGTTCCCTCAAGCCGAGGTATAGCATTGGATAAACCCTAAAAAATGAAGAGTAGGAATTGAACTAACCATCGGACTTGTCGTCAGTCTCGTTGAACTCCTTTTCGAGAGCTCGATCGATAATGTTAGCGAAGCTAACTTCCGTAGATCTAGACGAGTTGAATTCAGAAGCATTTACGACGTCGTCTGCATCTTCAAACTTCGCATCAGCATCAGAGAGACCGTATTGGACGGAGAAGGAGAGAATGAGGAGGACAACGAAGAGCCCTCTCATTTGCAATGGATGTTAGAGAGAGAGAACTCTGATGAGTGAGGGTTTTAGAGAGAGAAGGTGACTTTTTATGCGGAAAAAGGGTGGGGTGAGTGGCAGCCGATTGAAGCTAACTAACCGTCGTCGAAATCGAAGTGCTTACACGTTCACGTTATCGGCGAGGGAAGTTTTGGGAGAGAGATTGAAGGAGAGAGAAAAAGGAAAGCATCGGGCCCCGGGAGAAGTTGAGTGAGTACAAAAAACTCCTCCGTCATATTCGCTTCTTGTGATTCCCGTCAGGTGTTTCCAATGAAGTGCACACGAGGTTTTAGCAAGTGCAACAAACGCTCCGGTAACAACCGCTTCAATCAACGGCGACACCAGGTGGCGGTCAACCTTAGTCACATCTAGAAACATTTTGACCAATCTTTATCCGCAAGCAAACGAAATTCGTTATTTTTTGTGAAGAAAATCTTTATCTATTCTACAGTTTAGGGTTTAGGGTTTAGGGTTTAGGGTTTAGGGTTTAGGGTTTAGGGTTTAGGGTTTAGGGTTTAGGGTTTAGGGTTTAGGGTTTAGGGTTTAGGGTTTAGGGTTTAGGGTTTAGGGTTTAGGGTTTAGGGTTTAGGGTTTAGGGTTTAGGGTTTAGGGTTTAGGGTTTAGGGTTTAGGGTTTAGGGTTTAGGGTTTAGGGTTTAGGGTTTAGGGTTTAGGGTTTAGGGTTTAGGGTTTAGGGTTTAGGGTTTAGGGTTTAGGGTTTAGGGTTTAGGGTTTCCAGGATTCAGGATTTATAGGGTTTCCAGGGTTTAGGGATTTCCAGGGATTCCAGGATTTATCAGGGATTCAGGGTTCCAGGATTCAGGATTCAGGTATTCCAGGATTTAGGACTTCAGGATTCCAGGACTTCGTGATTCCAGGATTTCAGGTATTCCAGGATTCCAGGTATTCCAGGGTTTCAGGGTTTCCAGGATTCAGGGTTTCCAGGTATTCCAGGATTCAGGGTTTCCAGGTATTCAGGATTCCAGGGTTTCCAGGGTTTCCAGGTATTCCAGGATTCAGGATTTCAGCTATTCCAGGTATTCCAGGATTTAGGGTTTCCAGGATTGAGGATTCAGGTTTCAGGGTTTCCAGGTATTCAGTGATCCAGGATTGAGGGTTTTTCCAGGATTTAGGAATTCCAGGATTTGCCAGGGTTTCCAGGATTCCAGGATTCAGGATTCCAGGGATTCCAGGATTTAGGGTTTAGGATTTCCAGGTACTCCAGGGATTCCGAGGATTCAGGGATTCAGGGGATTCCAGGACTTTGAGGATTCAGGATTTCCAGGGATTCCAGGTATTCAGGTATTCCAGGATTCCAGGGTTCCAGGATTTAGGATTCAGGATTTCCAGGATTCAGGGTTCCAGGGATTCCAGGGATTCCAGGGACTCGAGGGTTTCAGGGTTTCCAGGCCAATTCCAGGATTCAGGGTTTCCAGGGATCCAGGGTATTCCAGGTATTCCGAGGATTCCAGGACTTCTAGGATTCCAGGATTTCAGGGTATTCTCAGGAATTCCAGGCATTCAGGATTCCAGGAATTCCAGGATTCAGCTATTCCAGGATTTCAGGTATTGCCACCAGGATTCAGGGTTTCCAGGAATTCCAGGATTCCAGGATTCAGGACTTCAGGATTTCCAGGTATTCAGGATTCCAGGGTTTCCAGGTATTCCAGGATTCAGGGTTTCCAGGTATTCAGGTATTTCCAGGGTTTCCAGGATTCCAGGTATTCAGGGTTTCCAGGATTCAGGTATTCAGGGTTTCAGGATTCAGGGTTTCCAGGATTTAGGATTTACTCCAGGGTTTAGGATTTAGGATTCCAGGTATTCAGGATTCAGGATTCAGGATTTAGGATTTAGGATTTAGGATTCAGGGTTTCCAGGATTTAGGATTCAGGGTTTCAGGATTCAGGTTCCCAGGATTCCAGGTATTCAGGATTTCAGGTATTCCAGGATTCAGGATTTAGGGTTTCCAGGTATTCCAGGACTTCAGGATTCAGGATTTGAGGACTTCAGGAATTCCAGGGTTTAGGGTTCCAGGATTCCAGGATTCCAGGTATTCCAGGAATTCCAGGATTTCAGGGTTTCAGGTATTCCAGGTATCTCCAGGGTTTGAGGATTTCAGGGTTCAGATTCAGGTATTCCAGGAATTCCAGGATTTAGGGTTTCCAGGACTTCATATTCCAGGAATTCCAGGAATTCCAGGATTTCAGGATTTAGGATTCAGAGGATTTCCAGGACTTCAGGATTTAGGGTTTCAGGACTTAGGATTTCAGGATTTCAGGATTCCAGGGTTTCCAGGATTCCAGGGTTTCCAGGGATTTCCAGGATTTAGGTGTTTCCAGGATTCAGGGATTCCAGCTATTTAGGGTTTCCAGGATTCAGGATTCCAGGACTTCAGGAATTCCAGGTATTCCAGGCAGTATTCAGGATTCAGGTATTCCAGGTATTTAGGATTGAGGATTCAAGGATTTCAGGACTTCAGGGTTTCCAGGGTTCCAGGATTTCAGGTATTCCAGGATTTGTGACCAGGTATTCAGGATTCCAGGATTCAGGGTTTCCAGGTATTCCAGGTATTCCAGGATTCAGGATTTCAGGACTTCAGGATTCAGGAATTCCAGTGCTACTCCAGGATTTCAGGAATTCAGGATTCCAGGATTTTCAGGGTTTCCAGGATTCCAGGATTCAGGGGATTTCAGGATTCCAGGGTTTCCAGGATTTAGGTATTCAGGTATTCAGGATTTCCAGGATTCAGGATTCAGGATTCAGGGTATTTCAGGGTTTCAGGGTTTCCAGGATTCAGGCTATTCAGGACTTCAGGAACTCGAGGATTCAGCTCCAGGGACTTCAGGAATTCAGGGTTTCAGGGTTTCTAGGACTTGAAGGTTTCAGGGAATCTAGGGTTGAGGTATTCAGTTTAGGTATTCCAGTGTATTCCCGAGGGTTTGTGTTCTAGTATTTTAGGTATTTCAGGGTTTAGGGTTCAGGGGTTTCCAGAAGATTTTAGGGTATTCAGGTATTCAAGGGTTCAGATTTAGGATTCAGGATTCAGATTTAGGATTCAGATTTAGACTTCAGATTTATATTTTATATTTTATATTTTAGGGTTCAAGGATTGAGTATTTTCAGGGTTCAGGGTTCAGACGAGCAATTCAAGGGTTTAGGATTTATACTTAGGGTTCCAGGGCATTTCCAAATATTTAGGTATTTTCAGGGTTTCAGGAATTTGAGGGTTTCCAGGGATTTAGGGTTTAGGATTCAGGATTCAGGGTTTCCAGGTATTCCAGGCACTTTCAGCACTATTCAGGACTATTCAGGGTTTCCAGGCTCCAAGGATTCAGGGTTTAGGGTTTCCAGGGTACTTCAGTATTTTACACTTCAGGGTTTATCCAGGGTTTCCAGGGTTTAGGGTTCAAGGGTTTAGGGTTTAGGGTATGCCACCCGAGGATTCAGGGCACTTTCAGGATTCAGGGTATTCAGGATGAGGGTTCGGCGGGTATTTGGGCTGGATTCACTATCCAGGATTCAGGGCATTTTAGGGTTTGTGTCCAGGACCGTTGTACTTCAGGGTATTCCAGGGTATTCAGGGCTAATTTATGTTTAGGGATTTGCTACAGATTCCAGGTTCAGGGATTTGAGGGATTTTAAGGATTCAGTATTTAGGGACTTCGGGGGATTCCTAGGGTTTCCAGGGTTTCCAGGGGATTCCAGGGTTTCAGGGATTTAGGGGTATTAGGCATTTTCAGTGAATTCCAGCTTATCCAGGTATTCCAGGATTCAGGGTTTCCAGAGGATGGGAATTCGCTGGAATTCCAGGGGTTCATTTGAGGATTTTAGGGTTTAGGGAATTCCAGATTAGGGATTCCAGGGTTTCCTGGGTTTGGATTTCAGGATTCCAGGAATTCCGACCGTTAGGGTTTCCAGGGTTTCCAGGATTCAGGACTGTTCAGGATTCAGACTTCTAGGTGCATTCGAGGGGTTTTACCAGGCACTTTGAGGACGTTTGGTGACCGGACTTCAGGACCGGGATTGAGGATTCATTTTAGGGTTCACTCGGGGGTTTCCAGGGTTGAGGATTCAGGTATTCCGGGGATTCAGGGTTTCCAGACTTTTAGGGATTCAGGGTTTCCAGGGATTCAGTATTTTAGGTGGTTGGTGGTTTTAGGTGATTCCAGGGTTCCAGGGTTGCATTAGGGCATTTTAGGATGGTTTGGATTCAGGTATTGAGGATTTGGGACTTCCGAGGGACATTTAGTTTTAGGACTTCAGTTTTCTAGGATTCAGCATTTTCATTTGGTGATTCAGGATTCAGCATTTAGGGTATTCAGCATTTAGCCGATTCGAGGTATTTAGGGTTTCAAGGTTTCAGGCATTCAGGGTTTGGTGACTCAGGGTTCTACTTCAGGATTCAGGGATTCCAGGGTTTCCAGGGTTTCCAGGGATTCAGGATTCAGGATTCACTTCAGTGATTCCAGGGTTTCCAAGGGATTCCAGAGGTACTAATTGAGCATTTTAGGATTCCAGGATTTTAGGGTTTCCAGGGTTTCCAGATTCAGGCTACGCTTGAGGTACTTCCAGGACTTCAGGCTACTCCAAGGTGCACTTCAGGGTTTCCAGGATTCAAGGATGTGACCGAGACTTCAGGTATTTTAGGTATCAGGATTTCCAGACTTCAGGACTTCAGGTACTTCAGGTATTTCAGGTATTCCAGGGTATTTATTTTAGGATTTCAGGGTTTCCAGGTATTGGATTTTCCAGGGATTCCAGATTTGCTATTCCAATACTTCAGGATTCCAGGATTAGCATTTCAGGAATTCAGGACTTCCAGGCATTCAGGAATTCAGGTATTTTGAGGGTATCCAGGGTTTCCAGGATTTCCAGGTATTTGGTGCACCGGACTTTCAGGTGCATTCCGAGGTATTACACTTCAGGGTTTCCAGGGTTTCCAGGATTTCAGTATCCAGGGGTTTCTCAGGTATTCAGCATTTTAGGACTTCAGGGTTTACTCAGGCTTCCAGGGATTTCCAGGTACTTCAGCATTTTAGGATTCTAGGGTTCAGGGTTCCAGGACTTGAGGATTGAGTATTTGAGGGTTTCCAGGACTTCCAGGTATTCTAGGGTTTAGGGGCACCGAGCATTTTAGGTACTTCCAGGATTCAGGGTTTTAGGCTACTCCAGCATTTTAGCCTATTTTAGGATTCAGGGTTCAGGGTTTCAGGGTTCCAGCACTGAGGAATTCCAGCATTTAGGCATTTCCAGGCATTCCAGGGTATTAGCATTTTAGTATTTAGGCACTTCAGGGCATTTTAGGGTTTAGGGTTTCAGGCATTCTAGGAATTCTCAGGCATTTTCCAGGTACTTTTAGTATTTTAGGACTTCAGGATTAGCTTCAGGACTATTAGTATTTTCAGTATTTAGTTTATTTAGGTATTCAGGGTTTCCAGGACTGACTTATCCAGGGTTCCCGAGGAATTCCAGGTACTTCAGGTATTCAGTATTCAGAATTCCAAGGACTTCAGGACTTCAGGACTTTCCAGGTACTCCAGGGTTTTAGGCTTACCAGGATTGAGGTATTCAAGGTATTCCAGGATTCAGGGTTTCCACGTATTCAGGGTTTCAGGACTTCCAGGAACTCCCAGGATTTTATATCTCCCGAGGATTCAGGGACTATCCAGGTACTCCGAAGGACTCCCGAGGTATTTCCAGGGATTCAGGACTTCAGGACTTTCTAGGAATTCCAGTATTTCCAGGGTTTCCAGGATTCAGGTAGGGTATTCCAGGGTATTCGACTATTCAGTATTCGAGGACTTCAGGGTATTCCAGGATTCATATTTTAGGACTTCAGGTATCAGTATTGAGGTATCACTTCAGGTACTTCAGGACTTATCCAGGTATTGAGGTATTCAGGAATTCCAGGGTTTCAGGGTTCAAGGTATTTCCAGGGTATTTCCAAGGACTTCAGGGATTTCCAGGGTTTCCAAGGGATTTCCAGGTATTGAGGACTTCAGGGTTTCCAGTACTTCAGGGGTTTCCAGGGTTTCCAGGATCTGAGGATTCAGGAATTCCAGTATTGAGGACTTCAGGGTTTCCAGGGTTTCCAGGGTATTCAGGTATTCATGTTTCCAGGTATTCCAGTACTTCAGGATTCTATATTTTAGGATTCTAGGGTTTCCAGACATTTTGAGGATTCAGGGTATTCCAGATTTGCTTATTCGTGACAGGGTTTCCAGGTTCAGTATTGAGGTATTGAGGATTTTCAGGTATTCAGGATTCAGGGTTTCCAGGGTTTCCAGGTATTCAGGAATTTTCCAGGTATTCAGAGGAATTCCGAGGCACTCCAGGTATGAGGATTCTAGGATTCCAGGAATATTCTAGGTATTGAGGTATTCAGATTCAGGATTTTAGGGTTTAGGGTTCAGGGTTTCCAGGGTTTAGGGTTTCAGGTACTCCAGGGGTTTACTTCATATTTTATATTCTAGGGTTTAACTCCAGGATTCAGGTATTCAGGATTCAGGATTTCCAGTATTCAGATTTAGGCATTCAGATTTAGGTATTCAGCATTTAGATTCAGATTTAGATTCAGGATTCAGGATTCACAGGTATTCAGGATTTCCAGTGACTCCAGGGTTTCCAGGGTATTCCAGGACTTCAGGTATTCCAGAATTCCAGGACTTCCAGGTATTTCAGCGTGACCGCTTGGCTACTCCAGGACTTCAGTATTTTAGGTACTTCCAGGATTTGAGGAATTCAGGGTATTCAGGGTTTCCAGGCATTTCCAGGATTTCAGGGTTCGCTCCAGAGGATATTCCAGGATTCACAATTCCAGGGACTTCAGGATTCAGGATTCAGCTAGGACTTCCAGGATTCCAGGATTCAGGATTTCCAGGATTCAGGATTCCAGGATTCAGGGTTTCCAGGACTTCAGGTATTCCAGGGTATTCCAGGACTTCAGGCAGCAGTTTGAGGTATTCAGGATTCAGGAATTCAGGTATTCCAGGGTTTCAGGGTTTCCAGGCATTCAGGATTCAGCATTTCCAGGAATTCCAGGATATTCGCTAGGATTCGCTATCCAGGTATTCCAGGGTTTCCAGGTATTCAGGGATTTCTAGGATTGAGGATCAGGTATTCCAGGATTCAGGAATTCAGGGTTTCCAGAGGATTCAGGTATTTGAGGAGCTATCCAGGATTTCAGGATTCAGGACTTCAGGATTTTAGTATTTAGTATTTTGAGGATTGAGGGTTTCCAGGATTCAGGTATTCAGGATTTCCAGGATTCAGGATTCCAGGTATTCAGGTATTCCAGGTATTCCAGGATTCAGGATTTCCAGGGATTCAGGTATTCCAGGATTCCAGGTATTCCAGGAATTCCAGGATTTGAGGCATTCAGGATTTCAGGATTCAGGATTCCAGGGTTTCCAGGATTCAGGGATTGAGGTATTCCAGGTATTCAGGGTTTCCAGGATTGAGGACTTCAGTATTCCAGGATTCAGGTATTCAGGATTTCAGGTATTCCAGGATTTCAGGTATTTAGGTATTCCAGGTATTCCAGGATTCAGGTATTCCAGGATTCAGGATTCCAGGACTTCAGGTATTCCAGGATTTCAGGATTTCAGGATTTCCAGGATTTAGGATTCAGGATTGAGGTATTCCAGGATTCAGGATTTCAGGATTTCAGGATTCAGGATTATTCAGGGTTTCCAGGTATTCCAGGTATTCCAGGTATTCCAGGGATTCAGGATTCAGGATTTGGTATTCCAGGTATTCCAGGATTTCAGGATTCCAGGACTTTCAGGATTCAGGATTTCAGGATTCCAGGGTTTCCAGGATTCAAGGTATTCCAGGATTCAGGATTTAGGTATTCCAGGATTCAGGTATTCAGGGTTTCCAGGGTTTAGGATTCCAGGATTTCAGGATTCAGGATTCCAGGTATTCAGGTATTCAGGGTTTCCAGGATTTCAGGTATTTCAGGATTCAGGGTATTCCAGGACTTCCAGGTATTGAGGATTTCAGGATTTCAGGAATTCCAGGATTTCCAGGGTTTCCAGGTATTTCAGGTATTGAGGATTCAGGATTCAGCTATTCCAGGATTCAGGATTCCAGGCTATTCCAGGTATTCCAGTGATTTCAGGATTTAGGTATTCCAGGATTCCAGGATTCAGGATTCCAGGATTTCAGGATTCCAGGTATTCAGGATTCAGGATTTAGGATTTGAGGTATTCCAGGTATTCAGGGTTTCCAGGTATTTAGGGTTCCAGGGATTCAAGGATTCCAGGATTCCAGGATTCCAGGATTGAGGATCCAGGTATTCAGGATTTCAGGATTCAGGATTCCAGGACTCCAGGATTCAGGTATTCAGGATTTCAGGATTCAGGGTTTCAGGTATTCCAGGTATTTAGGACTTTCAGGATTCCAGGCATTCAAGGATTCCAGGGATTGCCAGGTATTCCAGGGATTCCAGGTATTAGGTATTCAGGATTATCAGGATTTCCAGATTCAGGTATTTCAGGGTTTCAGGGTTTCCAGGTATTAGGATTCCAGGGTTTCCAGCTATTCCAGGATTTCAGGATTTCAGGATTTAGGTATTCAGGTATTCAGGATTTCAGGTATTCCAGGATTTCAGGTATTCAGGATTCAGGATTTCCAGGTATTCCAGGATTTAGGATTCAGGATTTCCAGGGTTTCCAGGATTCAGCTATTCCAGGATTTCAGGATTCAATTCCAGGACTTCCAGGGTTTCCAGGGTATTCAGGATTTCAGGATTCCAGGACTTCAGGTATTCCAGGTATTCCAGGATTTCCAGGATTCAGGATTTTAGGATTCAGGTATTCCAGGATTTCAGGGTTTCCAGGTATTCCAGGTATTGAGGACTTCAGGATTCCAGGACGATTCCAGGGATTTCAGGTATTCAGGATTCCAGGATTCCAGGATTCAGGATTCCAGGTATTCAGGTATTCAGGATTCAGGATTCCAGGTATTCCAGGATTCCAGGTATTCCAGGATTCAGCTATCCAGGTATTCCAGGTATTCCAGGATTCAGGATTCAGGATTCAGTATTCCAGGATTCAGGATTCCAGGTATTCCGAGGATTTCAGGAATTCCAGGTATTCCAGGATTTCAGGTATTCAGGTATTCAGGATTCAGGATTCAGGATTCCAGGTATTCCAGGATTTCCAGGTATTCCAGGTATTCAAGGTATTCCAGGATTCAGGATTCAGGTATTCCAGGTATTCCAGGGATTCCAGGTATTCCAGGTATTCCAGGTATTCCAGGATTTCCAGGATATTCCAGGTATTCCAGGTATTCCAGCTATCCAGGATTCAGGGGATTCAGGTATTCCAGGATTCCAGGTATTCGAGGATTGAGGTATTTCAGGATTCAGGTATTCCAGGATTCAGGATTCCAGCTATTCAGGTATTCCAGGATTCAGGTATTCCAGGATTCCAGGTATTCCAGGAATTCCAGGATTCCAGGACTTCAGGATTCAGGAGGATTCCAGGTATTCAAGGATTTCAGGTATTCAGGTATTCCAGGATTCAGGGATTCAGGATTCAGGATTGAGGACTCCAGGTATTCCAGGTATTCAGGGATTTCAGCACTTCCAGGTATTCAGGATTCAGGTATTCCAGGTATTCCAGGATCCAGGTATTCCAGGATTCCAAGGATTCAAAGGATTCCAGGTACTTCCAGGTATTTCAGGATTCAAGTACTTTCAGGATTCAGGATTCAAGGATTCAGTATTCCAGGTGATTGGCTATCTCAGGATTCCCAGGTATTCCAGGGACTTCAGGATTTAGGATTCCAGGTATTCCAGGGTTCTAGGTATTCCGGATTGAGTGATTCAGCTATTCCAGGACTTCCAGGTATTTAGTGATTCCAGGTATTCCAAGGGTATTCAGGGTATTCAGGCACTCCAAGGATTTCCAAGGGATTTGGTGTGTATTCAGGATTGAGGTATTCAGGTATTTCAGGAATTCCAGGTATTCAGGACTTCAGGATTTCAGGGACTTCAGGTATTCCAGGACTTCAGGCTATTTCAGGTATTCCAGGTATTCCAGGGTATTGTGACGTGATTGAGGATTCACCGGATTCAGGATTCAGGGATTCAGGATTTCAGAGGATTCCAGGATTCAGGATTTCCAGGTATTCCAGGTATTTATTCCAGGATTCCAGGATTTCAGGATTCAGGATTCAGGGAAGGATTCCAGGAAGTCCAGGATTGGCTACTTCAGGATTTCCAGGATTCAGCTATTCCAGAGGACTTCAGGGATTCAGGGTTTCCAGGTATTCCAGGATTTCAGGATTTGAGGGACTTTGTCAGGATTCAGGACTTCAGGTATTCCAGGATTTCAGGATGGATTCAGGTATTCAGGTATTCAGGATTCCAGGATTTCCAGTATTCAGCTATTCCAGGCATTCCAGGGACTTCAGGGTATTCCAGGATCCAGCAATTCCAGGATTCAGGATTTCCCAGGGTTTCCAGGATTTTAGGATTTCCAGTGATTCCAAGGATTCAGGTATTCCAGGATTTCAGGATTCCAGGGACTTCACTTCAGGATTCCAGGCATTCAGCTATCCAGGGATTCCAGGATTCAGGATTCCAGGATTGTGACAATTCCAGGGTATTCCAGGATTTGAGGGACTTCCATTGTGAACTTCCAGGCATTTCCAGGATTGGCTCACCAGTGATTCCAGGACTTCAGGATTCAGCTGATCCAGGTATTCCGAAGGTATTCCAGGTATTCCAGGGACTCCAGGAATTCCAGGACTTCAGGTATTCAGGATTTCTAGGATTTTCAGGACTTCAGGATTCCAGGGAATTCCAGGTATTCCACTCGAGGATTTCAGCTATTCCAGGATTTCCAGGTATTCAGCTAATTCCAGGATTTAGGATTCCAGGTATTCCAGGCATTCAGGCATTGCCAGGATTCAGAAGGTATTTCAGAGGGACTTCAGGAATTCCAGGCATTCAGGCATTCCAGGCATTTAGGGTTTCAGGATTTCAGGATTCCAGGGTTGCTACTTCAGGCATTCAGGATTCAGTGATCCAGGATTCAGGATTTCAGCTATCCAGGATTCAGTATTCCAGGTATTTCAGGATTCCACTCCAGGTATGGATTCAGGGTTTCCAGGTATTCCAGGACTTCAGGATTCCAGGATTCCAGGTATTCAGGATTTCCAGGATTCAGGTATTCCAGGATTCCAGGAATTCCAGGTATTCCAGGATTCAGGATTCCAGGTATTCCAGGTATTCCAGGTATTCAGGAATTTCAGGATTTCAGGATTCCAGGCATTCAGGATTCCAGGATTCCAGGATTCAGCACTCCAGGTATTTCAGGATTCAGGATTGAGGTATTCCAGGAATTCCAGGTATTCAGGCTACTTCCAGGACTTCAAGGATTCCAAGGGACTTCAGGATTTCAGTGCTACTTCAGGAATTCCAGGAATTCCAGGTATTCCAGGACTTCAGGGTTTCCAGGAATTCCAGGGTTTCCAGGTATTCCAGGATTTCAGAGGATTCAGGGATTCCCGAAGGATTCAGCTTTTGAGGTATTCAGTATTCCAGGGTTCCAGGGTTTCCAGGATTGCAGGATTCAGGTATTCCAGGATTTCAGGATTCCAGGTATTCAGGTATTTAGGTATTCCAGGTATTCCAGGATTCAGGGTTTCCAGGATTCCAGGTATTCCAGGCATTCCAGGTATCACTTCAGGTTCATTGAGGACTTGAGGTATTCCAGGTATTCAGCATTGTATTTTAGTATTGATTCCAGGATTCAGGATTTTAGGATTCAGGACTTCAGGATTCAGGACTTCAGCATTCCAGGGTTTCCAGGATTCAATAGAATTCAGGATTTAGGTATTCAGGTATTCAGGGTACTTCCAGGCATTCAGCTACTTCAGGACTTTTAGTTATCCAGGATTCAGGGATTCCAGGGTTTCCAGGTTTCCAGTATTCAGGTATTCAGGGTATTCCAGGTATTCCAGGATTGAGGTATTCAGGATTCCAGTATTCAGGTATTCAGGATTCAGGATTTCAGGGTTTCCAGTATTCTAGGATTCAGGACTTCCAGGTATTCAGGATTCAGCTACAGGATTCCAGGGTTTCCAGGGTTTCCAGATTGAGTATTCAGGTATTCAGGTATTGTGATCCAGGTATTCCAGGGTATTTCAGGATTCCAGGAATTCCAGGATTCAGTATCCAGGATTCAGGATTCAATATTCAGGTATTCCAGGATTCAGGATTCAGGATTCCAGGCATCCGAGGATTCAGGACTTCAGGTATTGAGGGATTCAGGTATTCAGGTATTCAGGATTTCCAGGAGGTATTCCAGTATTCAGTATTCAGGATTCCAGGATTCTCTAGGATTCAGGATTTCAGGTATTCCAGGATTCAGAGGATTTCAGGATTCAGGAACTTTCCAGGATTTCAGGATTCCAGGAATTCCAGCTATTCCAGGATTCCAGGTATTGGCTACTTCAGCTATTCAGGATTTCCAGTATTCCAGGATTCAGTATTTCAGGATTTCCAGGCATTCAGGATTTGAGGTATTCCAGGTATTCCAGGCATTCCAGGAATTCCAGGTAATTCCAGGTATTCCAGGCATTCAGGATTTCCAAGGGAATTCCAGGTATTCCAGGGATTCCAGGATTTGAGGATTCCAGGATTGACCAGGTATTCCAGGATTCAGGATTTCAGGATTCAGGTATTCCAGGTATTTCAGGGTTTCCAGGATTCCAGGTATTGAGGGTATGAGTATTCAGGATTCAGGTATTTGCTACTCCAGGATTCAGGATTCCAGTATTTCAGGAATTCCAGGATTCCAGGTACTTCAGGCATTCAAGGATTCCAGGTATTTCAGGTATTCAGGGTTTCCAGGTATTGTCAGCTCCAGGTATTCCAGGACTTCAGGTATTCCAGGTATTCCAGGTATTCCAGGAATTCCAGGATTTCAAGGTATTCCAGGATTTCCAGGATTCAGGATTCCAGGTATTCAGGATTCCGAGGACTTCAGGCATTGAGGTATTCAGGATTCCAGGATTCCAGGTATTCCAGGGTTTCCAAGGATTCCAGGATTCAAGGGTTTCCAGTGATTTTCCAGGATTTCAGGTATTCCAGGTATTTCAGGTATTCCAGGTATTCCAGGAATTCCAGGTATTCCAGGATTTCAAGGATTTCAGGATTCAGGTATCCAGGTATTCCAGGATTCAGGATTCAGGATTTCCAGGATTCAGGTATTCAGGGTTTCCAGGATTTCAGGATTCCAGGAATTCAGGATTTCAGCTATTCCAGGATTCAGGATTTTCAGGTATTCCAGGACTTCAGGATTCAGGATTTCAGGATTCAGGATTCAGGATTCAGGTATTCCAGGTATTCCAGGAATTCAGGATATTTTCAGGTATTCAGGATTTCAGGACTTTCCAGGGTATTCCAGGACTTCAGGATTCAGGGTTTCCAGGGATTGAGGACTTCAGGTATTCCAGGACTTCAGGACTCCAGGATTCTATTCAGGATTCCAGGGTTTCCAGGAGACTTTTCAGGACTTCCAGGTATCTCAGGTATTTCAGGATTTCAGGGTTTCCAGGACTTCCAGGGTTTCCAGGACTTCCAGGAATATTCCAGGTATTCAGAATTCCAGGTATTCAGGGTTTCCAGGTATTCCAGGAATTCCAGGATTCAGGGTTTCCAAGGATTCAGGTATTCCAGGATTCAGGGTTCAAGGATTCAGGACTTCCAGGTATTCAGGGATTCAGGATTCAGGATTCAGTATTTTCAGGATTCAGGACTTCAGGACTTCAGGCATTCCAGGACTTCCAGGTTTCCAGACTCTCCAGGACTTCCAGGATTTCCAGGTATTCCAGGTATTCCAAGGACTTCAGGTATTCCAGGATTCCAGGCAGATTTCAGGATTTAAGTATTTTAAAAAGAAATACTTTTTTTCATTCTAGTATTTGAGGGATTTCAGGATTTCCAGGAATTCCAGGTATTCCAGCTATCCAGATTTCAGGATTCCAGGGTTTCCAGGGATTCCAGGTATTCCAGGACTTCAAGGGATTCCAGGTATTCAGGTATTCCAAGGGATTCCAGGACTTCAGTATTCCAGGGATTCAGGACTTCCAGGGTTTCAGCATTCAGGATTTCCAGGTATTCCAGGTATTCCAGATTGGTGACTTCAGCTGCACCGGACTTCAGTATTTAAGGATTCCAGCACTTCCAGGTATTCCAGGGATTGGATTAGGATTCAGGATTTCAGGATTCCAGGATTTCCAGGACTCCAGGATTCCAGGTATTCAGGGATTCAGGTATTCAGGATGTTCCCAGGATTTCAGGATTCAGGCATTCAGGAATTCCCGAGGTATTCCAGGTATTTCAGGATTCAGGATCCCAGGATTTCCAGGTATTCCAGGGATTCCAGGCATCTTCAGGACTTCCAGGCATTCAGGATTCCAGGGTTTCCAGGTAATTCCAGGTATTCCAGGATTTCAGGATTTCAGGATTCCAGGAATTCCAGGATTCCAGGTATTCCAGGATTTCCAGGCATTCTAGGATTCCAGGGTTTCCAGTGATTTCAGGGATCTCCAGGTATGTTATCCAGGAATTCCAGGGATTCCAGGTATTCCAGGTATTCCAGGATTCAGGATTCCAGGTATTTCAGGATTCCAGGGGCATTCAGGACTTCAAGGTATTCCAGGACTTCAGGATTCCAGGATTCAGCACTTCAGGACTTCAAGGATTTCAGGATTTCAGGATTCAAGGTATTCAAGTGTACTTCAAGATGTGTATTCAGAATTCCAGGCATTCAGGGATTCAGGGTATTCAAGGGATTGTGACTACTCCCGAGGATTTCAGGATTTCAGGATTTTAGGATTTGAGGATTCCGAGGATTTCAGTATCCAGGTATTCCAGGTATTCCAGTATTGAAGTATCCAGGATTTCCAGAATTCCAGGATTCAGGGTTTCCAGATTCAGGATTCACCTTCCAGGACTTCCAGGACTTCCAGGACTTCCAGGCTACTTCAGTATTTCCAGAATTTCCAGGGACTTCAGGATTCAGGATTCCCAGGACTTCAGGCATATCCAGGGGCACATTTCAGATCGACCATTCCAAGGTATTCCAGGATTCCAGCTATCTCCAAGGATTCCCAGGCTATTCCAGGATCTTCAGGGACTCCAAGGATTCCAGGTATTCCAGTGATTTCAGGGACTTCAGGTATTCCAGTGATTTCCAGTGATTCAAGGACTTCAGGAGATTTCAGGCATTCAAGGGACTTCCAGGGTTTCCAGGCATTGGCTACTTCAGGGTTTCCAAGGATTCCAGGACTTCCAGGATTTGAGAGATTTGGTGATTGAGGACTTCCAGGATTCCAGGGATCCAGGTAATTCCAGGAATATCCAAGGATTCCAGGATTCAGCTATCCAGGCATTCCAGGACTTCAGCTATCCCAGGACTTCCAGCATTCCAGGTATTCCAGGATTTGCTATCCAGGTATTCCAGGAATTCCAGAGATTGAGGTATTTCCAGTTATTCCAGGACTTTCAGGGTATTCCAGGATATCCAGGTATTCAGTGTTTCAGGATTGAGGCATCCAGTGATCCAGGATTTCGAGGCATGTGATTCAGGGTTTCCAGGCATTCAGGATTGAGGTATTCCAGGTATTCCAGGGATTCCAGGTATTCAAGGCATTCAGTGATTGAGGATTCAGGATCTTCCAGGCATTCAGGATTTCTAGCCAAGTGATCCAGGATTCCAGACATTCAGCTTATTCAGGATTCCAGGTATTCCAGGACTTCGGTTATTCAGGACTTCAGGATTCAAGGTATTCACAGGTATTCCAGGAATTCCAGCATTTAGGGTTTCCAGGTATTCCAGGATATTCCAGATCGTGATTCTAGGTATTCCAGGATTCAGGGTTTCCAGGTATTCCAGGAATTCCAGGAATTTCCAGGATTGAGGTATTCAAGGTAATTCCAGTGATTTCCAGGCATTCCAGGTATTCCAGGGATTTCAAGGATTCAGCTATTCAAGGGTTTCCAGGTATTTCAGGATTTCAGGCCATTTCCAGTTATTCCAGGATTTGAGGATTCCAGGAATTCCAGGCATTCCAGGGTGATTCCAGGATCTTCAGGACTTTCCAGGGATTCAGGGTATTCCAGGATTCCAGGATCTTCAGGTATTCAGGCATTTCCAGGGTTCTCCAGGTATTCCAAGGATATTCCAGTATTTCCAGGATTTCAGGATTCCAGTGATTGAGGTTTCCGAAGGTATTCCAGGGATTCAGGGATTCAGGGTATTCCAGGATTGTGATCAGGACTTCAGGGTTTCCAGGTATCGTGATTCCAGTGACTTCCAGGTATTCCAGTGTATTCCAGGTATTCCAAGGGTTCCAGACTTCAGGGAATTCCATTGGTGATTTGCTACTTCAGATGTACTCCAGCATTTCCAGGTATTTTGTGATCAGGATCGCTATCGTTACTCCAATTGTGGATCGTTCACGCTACACCGAGGTCATCCGCTACGGCTATCGTTACCTTCCAGGTATTTCAGTGACTCCAGGATTCAGGGTTTCCAGGTATTTAAGGATTCCAGGTATTTCAGGACTTCAGGAACTCCCAGGAATTCCAGGTATTCCAGGGATTGAGGATTCGGCTATTCAGGATTCAGGAGTATCAAGGGACTTCAGGGATTCAAGTGATTCGTGACCGCTACCGACGATTGAGGATTCAGGATTTCACGTTTGCCACCGAGGATTCCAGGATTGCTACCGAGGATTTCCAGGATTCAGGATTCAAGGATTCAAGGGATCCCAGGGATTCAGGAATTCCAGGTATTCCAGGGATTTCAGGATTCAGGATTCAGGATTTCCAGGTATTTGAGGATTCCAGGACTTCCAGGTATTTCAGGATTCCAGGACTTCAACACTTCAGGACTTCAGGAATTCCAGGTACTTCAGGATTTCAGGATTCCAGGGTTTCCAGTGATTTCCAGGGTACTTCCAGGATTCCAGGTATTCCAGGTAATTCAGGATTCAAGTATTCCAGGATTCAGGACTTTGAGGCATTCCAGGTATTCCAGGATTGAGGATTCCAGGAATTCCAGGACTTCAGGGATTCCAGGATTTCAGGATTTCCAGGATTTCCAGGCATTCAGGGTTTCCAGGTATTCCAGGGATTTCAGAAGATTCACAGCTATTTCCAGGATTCCAGGATTCAGGTATTTGAGGATTCAGGGTATTCCAGGATTTGAGTGATTCATTGAGGCATTCAAGGATTCAGGGTTTCCAGCTATTGAGGATTTCCAGGATTCCAGGTATTGAGGATTGAGGATTCAGGGATTTCCAGGATTTGCTATCTTCATGATTTGCTATGTGTATTTAGGATTTGAGGTATTCAGCTATTCAAGTATTCAGGATTTCAGGGTATTCCAGGTAATTCCAGTGGTTTCCAGTTATCCAGGTATTCCAGGGTATTCCAGGGATTCCAAGGAATTCCAGAGGGTTTCCAGGTATTCAGGGTTTCCAGGTATTCCAGGAATTCCAAGCAGATTCCAGGATTCAGGAGGTATTCCAGGTATTCCAGGAATTCAGTATTTTCAGGTATTCCAGGTATTCCAGGATTCAGCTATTCCAGGATTTCCAGGGTTTCCAGGATT